>JAUMHM010086792.1:0-10746 GCA_032362435.1 Melikaiella ostensackeni
CTATGTAAAAACTTAAAATCGGAAAAAACAAAGTACACCAAAATTTTGGGCTTATTTTGGGCTCTCGAATGCACGAATTTTTTTTTTTTTTGAAAACCACCCCCTATGTGCAGAAAACCAAACCTCCTGCGAAAAATATAATCTGCAAAAAATAGAGTGCATCAAAATGTTGGGCTTATTCTGGGCTCTCGGATGCACGAAAAACAATTTCAAAAGCCACACTTATATTTTTAAAAACCGCCCCCTTAATAAAAACTCAAACCTGGAAAAAACAAAATAAAAAGTAGTGTTGAGCTTTTCTTAGGCTCTGGAATGTTTGAAATTTTTTTAGCAAAAACCACCCCAACGTCTAAAATATCAAACATTTATCTATGAATTAGAATTTGAATTTTCAAGGAGCCCAAAAATCAGAGACACTATTGACACTGTAAAATTCTCGAAAACATTACTTTTTGAGAAAGCCTTATGTGCGTGCTAACCAGGGGTTGTCTTTTAACGTTACGGGATGGAGCCCAAAAATCAGAGACTATTTGCACTGTAAAATTATGAAAAAGATTATTTTTTGACAAAGTCTAACCAGCGGGATACCAAGGGTTTGCTTTTTAACATCAAGGGTCAAAGCCCAAGAATCAGTGTTGGTATTTTTGAAGAGCCCAAAGACAGAAAATTTATTTAAACTGTAAAATTCTCGAAAATATTATTTTTTGAGAAATTCTTATCTGCGAATTAAACAGGGGTTGTTTTTTAACGTCAAAGATTAGAGCCCAAAAATCGGTGTTGCTACTTTTGAAAAGCACGAAAATCAGAGACTCTATTTACACTGTAAATTTCTCAAAAACGTTATTTTTTGAGAAAGTCGTATCTGCGTGTCAACCACGGGTTGTTTTTTAGCATTAAGGGTTGGAGCCAAAAAATCAGTGTTATTATTTTTGAAGAGCGCAAAAATCAGAGACTCTAATTGCACTGTAAAATTCTCGAAAAGATTATTTTTTGAGAAAGTCTTTCGTGCGTGTTAACCAGGGGTTGCTTTTTAACGTTACGGGTTGGAGCACAAAAATCGGTGTTGATATTTTTGAAACGCCCAAAAATCAGATACTCTATTTACACAGGGAAATTTTCAAAAAGATTATTTTTGGAGAAAGTCTTATCAGCGTTTTAACCAGTGGTTGTTTTTCAACGTTAAGGAATGAAGCCCAAAAATCGGCGTTGGTATTTTTGAAGAGCCCAAAAATCAGAGACTCTATTTACACTGTAAAATTCTCGAAGAGATTATTTTTTGAGAAAGTCTTATCTGCATGTTAACCAGAGGTTGGTTTTCAACGTTAAGGGTTGGATTCCAAAAATCAGTGTTGGTATTTTTTAAGGGCCCAAAAATCATGGACTCTATTTACACTGTAAAATTCTCGAAAAGATTATTTTCTTAGAAAGTCTTATCTGCGGATAAACCAGTGGTTCTTTTTTAACGTTAAGGGATGAAGCCCAAAAATCGGTCTTGGTATTTTCGAAAAGCCCAAAAATCGGAGACTCTATTTGCACTGTAAAATTCTCGAAAAGATTATTTTTTGAGAAAGGCGAATCTGCTTATCAGTCAGGGGCTGTTTTTTAAGGTTAAGCGTTGAAGCCCAAAAATCGATGTTGGTACTTTTGAAGAGCCCGAAAATCAGAGCCTCTTTTTACACAGTGAAATTCTCCAGAAAAGATCATTTTTTGACAATGTCTTATCTGCATATTAACCAGGGGTTGGTTTTCAACGTTAAAGGTTGGGGCCCAAAAATCGGCGTTAGTATATTTGAAGAGCTCAAAAATCAGAGACTCTATTTACACTGCAAAATTTCCGTAAAGATTATTCTCTGAGGAAGTCTCATCTGCGAGTTAACCAGGGGTTGTTTTTTAACGTTAAGAGCTGAAGCCCAAAAATCGGTGTTGGTACTTTCGAAGAGCCCGAAAAGCAGAGACTCTATTTACACTGTAAATTTCTCAAAAAGATTATTTTTTGAGAGAGTCCTATTTGCGTGTTAACCATGAGTTGTTTTTTAACCTTAAGCGTAGGAGCCCAAAAATCGGTGTTGATATTTTTGAAAAGCACAAAAATCAGAGACTCTAATTGCACTGTAAAATTCTCGAAGTATTATTTTTTGAGAAAGTCGAATCTGCTTGTTAACCAGGGGTAGGTTTTCAACGTTAAGGGCTGGATTCCAAAAATCGTTGTTGGTATTTTTGAAGAGCAAAGAAATCAGAGACACTATTTACACTGTAGAATTCTAGAAAAGATTATTTTTTAAGAAAGTCTTATTTGCGAGTTAACCAGGGGTTGTTTTTTAACGTTAAGGGTTGAACCCAAAAATCGGTGTTGGTATTTTTGAAGAGTCCAAAAATTAGGAAATCTACTTGCACTGTAAAATTGTCGAAAAGATTATTTTTTGAGAAAGTCTTTTGTGAGTGTTAAACAGGGGTTGGTTTTCAACATTAAGGGTTGGAGTCCAAAAATCGGTATTGGTATTTTTTTAGAGCACAAAAATCAGAGACTTTATTTACACTGTATAATTCTCGAAAGGATTATTTTTTGAGAAAATCGCATCTGCGTGTTAACCAGGGGTTGTTCTTTAACGTTAAGGGTTGGAACCCAAAAATTGGTGTTGGTATATTTGAAGAGCCCAAAAATCAGAGACTCTATTTACGCTGTAAAATTCTCGAAAAGATTATTTTTTCAGAAAGTCTTATCTGCGGATAAACCAGTGGTTGTTTTTAACGTTAAGGGATGAAGCCCAAAAATCGGTGTTGGTATTTTCGAAAAGCCTAAAAATCAGAGACTCTTTTTACACTGTAGAATTCTCGAAAAGATTATTTTTTAAGAAAGTCTCATTTGCGAGTTAACCAGGGGTTGTTTTTTAACGTTAAGGGTTGAACCCAAAAATCCGTGTTGGTACTTTCGCAGAGCCCGAAAAGTAAAGACCCTATTTGCACTGTAAAATTCTCGAAAAGATTATTTTTTGACGTCGTCCTATCTGCGTGCTAACCATGAGTTTTTCTTTAACATTAAGGGTAGGAGCCCAAAAATCGGTGTTGGTATTTTTGAAAAGCCCAAAAATTGGAGACTCTATTTGGACTGTAAAATTCTCGAAAAGATTATTTTTTGAGAAAGTCTTATCTGCGTGTTAACCAAGGGTGTTTTTTAATGTTGAAGGTCGGAGCCCAAAAATCGTTGTTGATATTTTTTCGAAGTCCAAAAGCAGGAGACTCTATTTACACAGTGAAAATTCTCGAGAAGATTATTTTTTGAGAAAGTCTTATCTGCGTGTTAACCAGGGGTTGTTCTTTAACTTTAAGGGTTGAAACCCAAAAATCGGTGTTGGTACTTTTGAAGAGCCCGAAAATCAGAGACTCTATTTACACAGTGAAAATTCTCCACAAAGAATTATTTTTGGACAAAGTCTTATCTGCGTGTTAACCAGGGTTGGTTTTCAACGTTAAGGGTTGGAGCCCAAAAATCGGTGTTGGTATTTCTGAAGAGCAAAGAAGTCAGAGACTCTATTTGCCCTGTAAAATTCTCGAAAAATTATTTTTTAAGAAAGTCTTATTAGCGTGATAACCAGGGGTTGGTTTTAAACGTTAAGTGTTGGAGTTCAAAAATCGGTGTTGGTATTTTTGAAGAGTCCAAAAATCAGAGACTCTTTTTACACTGTAAAATTCTCGAAACGATTATTTTTTGAGAAAGTCTTATCTGCGTGTTAACGAGGGGTTGTTTATTAACTTTAAGGGTTGAAGCCCAAAAATCGGTGTTGGTATTTTTGAAGAGCCCAAAAACCAGAGACTCTATTTACACTGCAGAATTTTCGTAAAGATTATTTTTTAAGAAAGTCCTATCTGCGAGTTAACCAGGGGTTGTTTTTTAACGTTAAGGGTTGAAGCTCAAAAATCGTTGTTGATACTTTCGAAGAGCCTGAAAAGCAGAGACTCTATTTACATGGTAAATTTCTCAAAAATATAATATTTTGAAAGAGTCTTTTTGCGTGTTAACCATGAGTTGTTTTATAACATTAAGGGTAGGAGCCCAAAAATCGGTGTTGATATTTACGAAAAGTCCAAAAATCAGAGACTCTATTTGCACTGTAAAATCCTCGAAAAGATTATTTTTTGAGAAAGTCTAATCTGCATGTTAACCAGGGGTTGGTTCTCAACGTTAAGGGTTGGATTCCAAAAATCAGTGTTGGTATTTTTGAAGAGCCCAAAAATCAGAGACTCTATTCAAACAGTGAAAATTCTCCAGAAAGAATCATTTTTTGACAATGTCTTATCTGCGTGTTAACCAAGGGTTCGTTTCCAACGTTAAGGGTTGGAGCCCGAAAATCGGTTTTGGTATTTTTGAAGAGCCCAAATATCAGAGACTCTTTTTACGCTGTAGAATTCTCGAAAAGATTATTTTTTAAGAAAGTCTTATTTGCCAGTTAATCAGGGGTTGTTTTTTAACGTTAAGGGTTGGAGCCCGAAAATCGGTGTTGGTATATTTGAAGAGCCCGAAAAGCAAAGACTCTATTTACGCTGTAAATTTCTCAAAGAGATTATTTTTTCAGAGAGTCCTATCTGCGTGCTAACCATGAGTTGTTTTTTAACGTTAAGGACAGGAGCCCAAAAATCAGAAACTCTCTTTACACTGTAGAATTTTTGAAAAGATTATTTTTTAAGAAGGTCTTATCTGCGAGTTAACCGTGAGTTATTTTTAACGTTAAGGGTTGAAGCCCAAAAAACGGTGTTGTTATTTTTGAAGAGCCCGAAAGTGAGAGACTCTATTTACACAGTGAAATTCTCCAGAACAGATCATTTTTTGACAAAGTCTTATCTGCGTGTTAACCAGGGGTTCGTTTTCAACGTTAAGGGTTAAAGCACAAAAATCGTTGTTGATATTTTTGAGGATCCCCAAAGTCAGAGACTCTATTTACACTGTAGATTTCTCGAAAAGATTATTTTTTAAGAAGGTCTCATCTGCGTGTTAAACAGGGGTTGCCTTTTAACGTCAAGGGTTAGAGCCCGTAAATCGTTGTTGGTATTTTTGAAGAGCTAGGATGGGGTTGGCTAATTTTGGTAGGGGTGGTTTGTTGGAGTTGCTGATTATCATTGTGGGGTTGGTAATATCCACTAGAGCCTTTCCAATGTAAATGGTATGATTATTTTCAAACTGGAAATTTTCGGGTAGTTTTACTTTAAGGCAGCCCAAAAGCAACCCCTCTGCGCCACGTAGATATTACTTTGCTGTAAAATAATCTCTCAGAACTTTGCAATGTCAACAGAGTCTCTGATCTTAAGGCTACTAAAAAATCACAACTTTGGTTCTTGGGCTACAACCCTTATGACTGAAAACTACCCTTATTGTACAATGCAGATATAACCTTGTCAAAAAATAATCTTTTTCAGAATTTTACGGTGCCAGTAAAGTTTCTTGTTTTTAGGTACTTCATAAATATCAACTTTAATATTTGGGCTTCAGCCCTTAATGCCAAGAGCAACCCCTCTGTACTCCGTAGGTATGACTTTGACGAAAAATAATCTCTTTTGGTATTTTTCAATGTCAACAGTATCTCTGATCTTTGGGCTCCTCAAAAATATAATCTTCAACTTTTTGGGCTCCAATCCTTTACGTTAAAAAACAACTCCTTCGTACCACGCAGACGTAACTTTGTCAAAAAATAATCATTTTCAGAATTTTCGCTATGTGATACCACATGTGATACCCTGATACCACGCAGATAATACTTTGTCAAAAAATAACCTTTTTTGACAATTTCACAGTGTAAATAGAGTCTCTGATTTTTGGGCTCCTAAAAAATACCAACTTTGTTTTTTGGACTCCACCCCTTATGGCTAAAATATACCCTCATTGTGCGACGCAGATATGACTTTGTGAAAAAATAATCTTTTTCAGAATTTTTCAGTATTAGCAGAGTCCCTGATATTTGGGCTCCTCAAAAATACAAACTTTGACTTTTGGGCTTCAACCCTTATGGCTAGAACTACCCCAATTGTACAACGCAGATATAACTTTGTCAAAAATAAAGTTTTTCAGAATTTTTCAATGTTAGCAAAGTCTCTGATTATTGGGCCTCTTGAAAATGCGAACTTCAATTTTTGGGCTCCAGTCCTTATACCCAAAAACCAACCCCTCTCTAGCATAAAGATATAACTTTGCCGAAAAATAATATTTTTCTGAATTTTGCAATCTTAACAGAGTCTCTGATTTTTGGGCTCCTCAAAAATACCAACAACGATTTTTGGGCTTCAACCATTTGTCAAAAAACTACCTCTGATTAACACGCAAATAAGACTGCCTCAAAAAGTAATCCTTTTAAGAATCTTACAGTGTAAATAGAGTTTCTTATTTTTGAGCTCTTCAAAAATACCAACACCGATTTTTGGGCTCTAACCCTTAACGTTAAAAAACAACTCCCGTTCAACACGCAGATAAGACTTTCTCAAAGAATAATCTTTCCGAGAATCTTTCAGTGTAAATAGAGTCTCTGATTTTTGAGCTGTTCAAAAATATCAACACCAATTTTCGGGCTCCAGCCCTTAACGTTAAAAAACAACCCCTGTTTAACACTCCGATAAGACTGTCAAAAAATAATTCTTTGAGAATTTTTCAGTGTCAATAGATTCTCTAAATCTTGGGGTCTTCAAAAATACCAACAGCGAATTTTCGGCTCCAACCCTTAACGTTAAAAAACAACCTCTGCTTATCACTTCGATGAGACTTCGTCAAAAAAAAAAATTTTGAGAATTTTACAGTGTAAATAGAGTCTCTGATTTTTGGGTTCTTCAAAAATACCAACACTGATTTTTGGGCTCCAACCCTTAGCGTAAAAAAACAAGCCCTGGTTAACACGCGTATAAGCCATTCTCAAAAAATAATCTTCTCGAGAATTTTACAGTGTACATAGAGTTTCTGATTTTTCGGGCTCTTCAAAAATATCAAGACTGATTTTTGAGCTCCAATACTTTACGTTAAAGAAATCAGACTTCCTTAACATTGTCAATTATTTATCGTGTTTTGGAGCTTCGAAGCTTTTTGTTCATTTTGAAATAATTGTTATCCAAAAACATTGTGATTGAATATCATATTCGGTTCTGGATTTATTCAAATACTCCAAAATTTTTCAGGTAACTGTTAAAGATATGAAAACAAATATTAGCATAAAAGCAATTTAGTCCCTAATAGCACGGAACGTCCGCGGGCACCTTGGAAACGTTCCACGGAACGTGTAAAGTGTCCGTCCCTTTGGTACGTTCTATTAGATGGATAGGTGAAAATGGATGCCATTTTCGAGTTTTGAGTACCGTCTATACTATATTACACAATAATGTAATACGATATCCATACTATAAGCTGACATCCATTTTTACCTATCACTTACGTTTCAAGCGGTATTTGTTGTTAATAATAACAATAACCGTAAGTCGACTTCAGGCCCCAGTGCGACGTTACGGTAACATTCAATTCGAACGTTCCAAAGGGGCGAATAATGTAGACATTCCGCGAACGTGGCTGAAATGTTTCAATGGAAACTTCCCAAGGTGTCCGCAGGATGTTCCAGGCATGTTCCTGGAATGTCCCATGCTATTAGGGGCATGACTTAAGGTTCAAAAGGGAACGGAAGAGCAGAGACTTTCAAAACAGTTGGACTAATTCAGAACCGAATAAGATATTCAATAAACATTTTTTTTTTCGAATCGCAATAGCTTTAAAATTAAGAAAAAAAATTTCGAACTCCAAAACTTAAAAAGTAATTGGCAATAATTTTAGGAAAGATTGACATTATACTTCGACCTACTGTCTTACAAGGATTCAAATTCAAAAACACGTTGACAAAATTTACAGTAGATGATCTAATAGGCCCAAAAGATGCTACTGGGGAAGCAGCGGAACGTTGGCTGTTAGAAGTATTAAATATGTCTGTAGGCTTTTGTTATGTCATGATAAACAATAACTTATCTTTAATTATAATTAGATTCCATGTTTTCATCAGCCGGCTTAGACTATATTATAATAATAATAATTTATAAGGTAACTGAAACAGGATTGAGGACAATCAGTGGGGCAAGGGAAATTCCACGTGTACTAATATATTTATTAATTGAATCCGTCAAATCACAAATAGAAGGTGTAAGCGGAATTCATCAAGATGATCCATATTGTTATCCCTAGAATAATAAGCGCCATGGAAGAGAGGTACAGGCATAATTTAGATTTCAGAAAAATGAGAATTGATTTATAAGACGCTGGTGCTCACCTACATTGATAAATTAGTGATCAGTGATTTCCGGCTTCCATAATTTGTTGTAATAGGCTAATATTGGCCACAGTCAGATACAGGTAAAGTTAAGAGTTTCAAAGTTTTTATGTTCTAAAATATTAGTTCAGATGCGTGAATCTGTGCTTAAGATCACAATTAGAAATTTCTACAGCGATTTTACTATGAGTGTAATGGAAGAAATACGCATATACGTATAGTAAATTTACTATCCACGTTTAGTACTCTGAATTATGAGAAAATGATAGTCCCGTATGATGTTGCTAAATTTCTACCAGTTATTTGAAATATGATATCAAAATACAAAACATTTACTAACAAGGAAGGTTACCCAAGTGTCCGCCTCCGATTTGGTTCGTCCTGAAGTATGTTTTAGAGTAGTGAAAAATAAGGTACACGTATTTTTTCATACGTGCCAGAATTCATATTTAGGGGGTAAAATCATCCCCCAAATTTTTCGAATAATTACTGTAGAAGTATAATTCCATGTGAAATTAATCATTTAGAAGGCAGTGTAAACATTATTCAGAATGAAATTATTATATAATTAGATTGCAGTGAAATATTTATTTTCTAACCATCACCCCCTTAGACGCGGGTAAACTATCCCCTATGGCTAATATACACAAATATTCCTGATTATCATCAAAGTCAATATTTTTTTTGAATGATTAATGAAGTGGTATAAAAAATACAAGACCTTATATCTTTTCACACTCCGTGTCAGATTTGAAGAGGGTAAACTACTCTTAATTAAAATTTGTATTTTCTTAAACGTTCGTAAAAGTTGTAGTTTAATGGTCGTAGTGAAAAATTCTCTTCAGGACAGATAACATAATGGAAATGAAAAACATCGCAGTTTACCGGCACGAGGCACCCCCATTCTGATTCAAAGGGGTTAAATCACCCTCAAAGTACGTTTCACATTCATCAAACATTTCAAGTGTTGCAAAATAATTATTTTGGTATACGAAATCGGACAGAAATTTCTTTTATTTATTTCCTATAATATGTTGTAGAAAATGAAATTGTTTTGCGGTAGTTACACATATTCTACGAGATATTATTCTTCATACTTATTACACATATGATGATAGTGAGAAAAATGTTTGATACATAATGATTTTTTACACCGAAAACATCTAATAACTGGCGTTTTATTACAACATGCACATTTTACTTGTGAAGATTCTCCAAAGGAAAAATCTACGGGATTTTTTAAATCTTGCGGCCTATTATCTACAAAAGCACTTTTATACCATGAGTACTGAAAAGGGTTTTTGTATCTCGGAGAGGATAGTTGATTTTGAACAAGGAATTGGAGTTCAATAATATTGTTTCTCAAGTGAAGATTTATCTCATAATTATGTAATAAAGCATCATCCGAAAAACGATTAACAAAATTTTTCCAAACTTGTAATCCATAAACGTCTAATGGCTCGATCATACCTGTGGTTCCTTTCCTATAAAAGTTAAGTGAAAAGATATTCAAAATTATAAAAATAAAGGAAAATATAAAATTAGCTTCGCACACCTGATGTGAGCTTCCCAGATTTTGAAGCCGTTACGAAAACATTAGATGGTCTGAATAATGTTCCTTCTACTGCTGGTCCAAATTTCCCACTTGGTTTTTTCAGGACCATAAATAATGGAGACAACAATCTTTCGTCGGCACTGATGATAGGTTGAATTGTGTAGCTGTGCGTGGTCGAAGATATAGATTGTACAACGCACTGAAATTTTTTTTGACCTTCCACTGCTAAACTTCTTCCTGAATGCAGCTTCAATTGGAAGCCACTTTGAACCGTATTATAAACATTTTGAATTCCGTACTACTTTATCAAAGACTTCACTCCACTGACGAAATCAACTACTTTCTGCTTCAATACCTCACGATCTTCTATTGATTTCCATGTTACAAATTTCGTTATTTTTCTCCAAAAAATGCGATGAGCTTTTTTAAGTAAGCTTCAAGTTTAAGTAAGCTTCTAGAGCCCACCTGCGGAGATCTTGGTCATGAACAATAAACCCAGCATTAAGAGCATCGTAAAATTTTTCAATTACAAATTCTGTTATTTCAAATAATTAATCTTCTCTTGTTTCCCTTGCTTCTAATTGCTGAGCCCACCCTCTCAACTGACGTTTAGAAGATAGATGTCGGAACATATGTTGAACAATGTGAAATTTTCTTCTTTCCTTTCCTCCGTCTGCGTTTTTCCAGTATTCAACAGCTGTTCTTTTATATTCAAAACCCACATCAGTGACTTTCTGCGAGCAAATTCTCACAAGTTCATTCTCTTCTGCCCAATTGATTTTGCTGTCATCATCATCATCAATTAATATATTTAATGCTTTCACGATGATTCATCATGATGAAAAGAGGTGTTTCGGGTTTCAATCGTGTGCAAAACTACGAATCTTGCCGACGTTTCGTGAACATTGCAGT
>JAUMHM010086793.1:0-10746 GCA_032362435.1 Melikaiella ostensackeni
TTGACAATTACAATGAAAAAAATCCTTTTGAATTTAAAATTGAACCGAAAATGAAACTCGCGGAAATAGAAAGAAATGCCCCTGCAGCCGTTGGAATAACTGAAGCCAAAATGAAAGATGTCAAAAGCCTACTGAGGTATCTTAGACCAAAAGGAAAATCTTTCTTTACTGAATACTTTGAGTCGATAACGAACAGCAAAGCGAGCGATGATTCTGTTTTTTCTTCTGATGAAGATTAGATTGTATAGTTTCTTTTGTACAAATTCGTTGAAAAATAAATCAAATTTATGAGTTTTTTATCAAATTACTTCGTTTTCGCACGAAAAAATTGTATGTGCCCTAATTGCATCCGGACCCTCAATTCACCCCATTCTTCCCATTTCCGTCTCACTTCTCTTACCACCTCCTTTTTTATGGAAAATAAAGAGAAAAATTTGTGTGAATTGAAATTCTGGTCTGCATATAAATTTCTAGAACATTTCTATATTTATCAATAAACGGAAATTTAAATTCTCATATCATTTAGCCTCTTAACACTTGCACGTGATAAAAGTTGCAGATTAAGCAAAAACATGTGTAGTCTAATTTTGATTAAAAATCGATCATCTGATTCATTAAACTTCAAATTATCTCAAGTCAGAATCAACTTGATCACAAATAATGGTATACATTTATGAAGTAATAAATATTAAAAATCAATATAATATATTAATTTTCTTATCTATTTACTCGACTTTTTTTAATCAATCATTATTGCAAATAAATACATCAAAAATAATGATATTAACAAAATTTCAAACACTTTGATATTGCGTTGTTTGATTTCTCTATTAATAAATTCTATCCATTCTATCGAGATAAAGTATACTGTCAAGAATACTTATAGAATCTATTAACAAAAGATTTCTTATCTGCCACCTAGTTTATTACCATTCATTTTTAGAATTTACCCGAAGAGGAATTCTTCAAAAAATATATATTTATTATAAATACATAGTTTATTTTGGTTTTCTGATTACATATAATTTCTCTCATTTCCATTTTTTCAGTTTCGAATAATAATTTTGATATTATATCTGAAAATGAGATTGTTGGCTCAAAAAAATCAGATAAATTCCAATTAGTCCGGCGGATAGTGACCATTTTGTAAGCGAACTGTGCAAATCGTGTCACAAGCCATTTTTTTAGGTATATGAACCCTCAAAAAACGTTTTGAAGATGGGACGCATCGGCATTTCATTAAAAATGAAAAATTTTATTTTCCAGTCCAACTATGCAAACTATGGAAAAATGTTGAGACGCAAAATTGTTCATTTTGAAAAGATCCACAAATTTTCTTAAGACCATTTTTCATAAGACGAATAGTTTTTGTTTCAATCGTGACAAATGTTATTAAAAATAAAACAATTACATTTTCCGGTTAAACTGTGGAAGATCCGAAAAAATGGTTCGGAGCAAAATTATTTATTGCAAAAAGGTCTACATACTTTTGTTGCACCATTTCTTGATGAGTCGCAAAGTTTTTGTTTAAATCGTATTGAATAACATAAAGAATAAAAATTTAAAATGCGTGCAACTCAACGATAATAACGTTATAACTGATTTATTTGTAAAAAGTATGAAAATTGTTTGAAAAACTATCCTAATAAATAAAAACGGATATTTTAGAAGCGATTTAAATTCAATTATTAAATATATCTGTCTTATAACTATAATGCTTCATTGATTGATCCAAGTCGGTTATCAGTGGGGTTATTAGTCTTCAACAATAAAACAGTAAATGCCAGTTGATCAATTTGATCCTCAAATTGGTTTTGCTTAAAACTTTAACTGTTTTGCAGAAAATTCAGCTTTCTGGCTTGAAATTTGAAGAATTTGGTTGACATTTGTTTTCTCTCTTAACTGGAAAATCTTTCTTGCTTAACAGTTGAACTTTTTTGTTGAAAATTCGTCCTTTTCGTTTCAAAATTTGTTTCTTTTGGTAGAAATTTCATCTTTCTTAGTTCAAAATGCAACTGCTTGATTGAAAATTGATCTGTTTTAAGTAATTCAGAATTGAAATACTTTGTTGAAAATTCGTCTTTTTTGGTTAAATTCAACTGTTTCTGATTTAAAATTAAAAACCCCTTTGATTTAAAATTCAACTACATGGTTAAAAATTGAACTACTTTGTTGAATATTCGTTTTTTTTTAATTGAAAATTTATCATTTTAGTTAAAAATGCATGTCTTTGGTTGAAAATTGAACTACTTTTTTGAAAATTTGTTTTTCCTTTAGTTAAAAATTAATTGTTCTAACTGAAAATTTAACTATTGCATTTTAGCTTGAACGATTATCTTTCTTAGTTGGAAAATCATGTATTTTCTTGAAAATTCATCTTTTTCTCGTTTTTCCACTTAAATGCCAACTGAATTAATAGAACCCACTTGAAAAATCCAAATCTTTTTAGTTGAAAGTTAATTCTTTAATTATTGTTAGTTGAAAAGTGTACTATTATATTTTGGTTAAGAATTTATCTTTTTTTGGTAAAACATGTTTTATTTGGTTGAAAATTTGACTTATTTTGTTGAAAGTTCGACTTTCTTGTTGAATTCAACTGTTTTTTATTTAAAATTACAATCTTTTATGGTTAAAATATCCACCATTACCTTTTTTGTTGAGAATTAATCTCTTTTAGTCGAAAATTCGTTTTCTTTTTTTAGTTGAAAATTAATTTTCTTGACTGGAAATTTAACTATTCTATTTTTGGTTGAAAACTGATATTTTTAATTGAAAATTGTCCTTTTTTAGTTGAAAATTCAACTACTTGGATGAAATGTTAACTACTTCACTAAAAATTCATTTTTCCATTTGAAGATTCATCATTTCATTTAAAAATTCATCTCTTCACTTGAAAACTGTCCAACTACTTCGTTGAAAATTCGCTTTCCGTGTTGTTGAATATTCAATTTTTTAACTGAAAATTTAACTATTCCACTTTCTGGTTGATAATTGATCTTTTTCAGTTGAAAATTCATGTATTTTGTTGAAAATTCGGCTTTTTCTTGTTTTTATTTTTAAATGCGAACTGAATTCATGAAACAGTTGTAAGAAAATTCAACTATTTTTGGTTTGAAATTAATTCTTTAATTACTTTTAGTTGAAAAGTCTATACTTATATTTTTTGTCAAGAAATCCTCCTTTTTGGTTGAAAATTTCATTATTTTGTTAAAAAGTCATCCTTTTTGGTAAAAAATTGACGTATTTTGTTAAAATTCGTCTTTTTTAGCAAAAAATTCTTCTTTTTTTTGGAAATAATTATTTTTGGGTGAAAATTCGTCCATTTTGGTTGAGGCTCTAACTTTTTTTGAAAATTCGTCCTTTTTGTTTGAATCCAACTATTTTTGACTGAAAATGAAAAAATGTTTGTTTAAAATATCAATTATTACATTTTTACCTAAGATTTTTTTTCGCTTGAAAATTACACAATTTGACATTTTTTTTCTTTATTGGCTGAAAAATCTGTCTTCATTAAAAATTCAACTCTTTGTTGAAAATTCGTCTTTTTAATTTGAAAATTCATCTCTATTAATAGAATTTTCATACTTTTTGGTTAAAAATGAACCTGTTTGGTTGAAAATTATTCTGCTTTGGTTAAGGATTCAACTATTTTGTTGAAAATTCATCTTTTTGGTTGAAATATTAACTATTACATTTTTTGTTGAAAGTTCATATTTTTTGGTTAAAAATTCATCTCTTCAATTGAACATTGAATTATTAAGCTGAAAATTCATTTTTTTTGTTTAGAAATTTATTTCTTCAACTGAAAACTTACTTATTCTATTTTTGGTAGAATATGTATCTTTTTATTTGAAAGATGTTTTCTGGATAAAAATTTAATTTTTTAGTTGAGAGTGAATCACTTGGATCTGACGTTGATAATCAGAATGACATGCAACGGTTTAATATTGCGGGGTTTACTGTGAAAAATGAAATTAAATACTTTTTTTTTTTTTATTTCTTGAAATCGCATAATACACAACTGTTTTAGACTCTTTTGTGTGAGAAATTAAGACAAGAATTTGTGTACATTGACATTCTGGTTTATACATATAAATTTCTAGAACATTTCTGTTTATCAATAAACAAAGATTAAAATTCTTATATCATTTAGCCCCTTATCACTTACACGTGATAAAAGTTGTTGATTAAGAAAACATATGTGCAGTCTAATTTTAATTGACAATCGATCATTTGATTCATCTAATCTGAGATTGGCTAAAGTAAAAATCAACTTGAGCAAAAATGGTGTAGATAATTGTTAAAAAATAACTTGTCAAAATTTTGCATAAATTAAATTTATTTTCTTATTTATTCACTCGCCTTTTTATATTTAATAATGATTTCAAATATCAAATAAGGATACAGAAAATAATTATATATGAATAGAATTCCAAACAATTTGATAGTGGTGTTGTTTGATTAGAATCTAAACTTATATAAAAGGTTTCTTGTTTGCCACCGAGTTTATTACCATTCATTTTGAGAATCTGCCCAGAGAGGACTTTCTCAAAATATAAAAAATTATCTCTCAGTAGTTTGTAGACGAAAGTTTCTGACAGGGATAGTTTTAGAAGTTATTTTATTTATTGTGTTTCAGGAAATATTTCATGAATCAAATACTTTGGCTACTGTAAATATCCCGGAATAAAATATTTAGCACAATTTTAACACTAACATTTTTCTTCATTTTCCTAAAACTGTACTGAAATGAAATAATTTTTGGCACTATTAAACTTTTCGAAAATGTTTTGCATTTCCCATCATGTATGAGCAATAAACAGTAATTCAAAAAAATAATAAAAGTCTTTCATTTAATTGGATTGCAATTGTTTTTTTTTTCAATGAAATGTTTCTCAAAATAGGCATATTTCAGTTTAAATAATTTCAGAATCTTTCAAATATTCAAAAAGACCTAAAGCGATGAATATTTAAAAAATATTTGAATTATGGGAAAAAATCGAGAAAAGAAAGGAACACAAGTCTATATTTATTCCAATTTAAGATCTGCAACTATACCGAAAACGTTTGCGAAGAAGAAAGAAAAAGCATATGAAGAAAATAGTTGAAAATTTTAAGTTGTGTACAACTTTTACTCTTTTCTTACTATTTTTACCCTTATCAGCCCTGCTCTTCTCCTCAACTCTCAGATTTGACATTTATCTTATTTTTTATCAATACTTATTCTTATTCATATTTTATCCCCCCCACTCTTTCTTCACTCTCTCGAAATTTCTTTCCTCCTCTCAACTCCAATACTTGTTATTCTCTTCCGTATCACCACATCTCACCCTCGCGGTCACTCTTTGCGATCCTCTTTTCCCCTATCTCTCAAAATATTTTGCTATTCCCTCTACTCTTATCAATTCATACTTTTCATTATATTTTGCTTCCTTTATTTTATTTTCCATTACTTGTTTCAATACTTCTCTATCCCTTTTTATCAATACTTGTTTTACCTTAATTTCAACTGAAGATGAAGCATGCTCTGGATGCCCAATTGAAGTCACCACATCGGATATGAAGGAAAAAATTCATCATATGGTTATGGAAGATCTCTGAATCAAGGTGCGTCATATTTATAAGGTTGTAGGTACCTCCACTGAACGGGTCAATAACATGTTGCACGAAAAAACTGGAGGCTAAGAAGATGTCTGCAAGATGGGTGTCGCGATTGCTGACTCCGAAACAAAAGCGCAACCGAAAAGACGTTTAAGCGCAGTGTTTGGAGAAGTTCAATCGGAACCCGCAGGACTTTTTGCGTCGATTCGTGGATGTGAACAAAGCTTAGATCCACCACTATACACTCGAGACAAAGCAGCAGTCAAAGCAGTGGATACTGCCTGGCGAAAGTGCGCCAAAGTCGGAGAGAACTGTTTTGTCAGCTGAGAAGGTGATGGCCACAGTATTTTAGGATTCCTAAGAAATTATCCTCATTGATCACTTGGAAAAGGGCAAAACTATGACAGGAACGTATTATGCATCATTATATGACCGTTTGAAAGCCGAGCTACAAAAAAAACGGGCACGGTTGGCGCGCAAAAAAAATGCTGTTTCATCACGACAATGCACCGGCTCACACCTTCGCAATCGCAATGACAAAATACATGAACTGGGTTCCGAATTGATTCCTCATCCACCCTATTCTCCAGACTTGGCTTCTTGCAACTTCTTTCTGTTCCCCAACTTGAAAACCTGGCTTGGTGGAAGAGATTCTCGTCCAATGAAGAAGCAATCGATGCCGGGAATGCGTATTTTGCAGATCTCGAGAAATCTTACTTTTCTGAAGAGATGAAAAAATTGGAATCTCACTGGATTAAGTACACAGCCCTCGAAGGAGAACATCTTGAATAATGAAGACAAGCTTTTCTAAAAAAAAAAAACAATTACTTGCTTTTTCACCAAAATTTTTACCGACGGGCGAACCCAGCTACCTGAGTCATGAACTGGACCCCTGCAGGGTCATTGTTGTTGTCAACAAATGCCGGGAAGTTCTGTGTCCAAGTCAATGTATAAAGAGAAAGCATTTTTTTGTCTGAATTGTGACCAAATAGGGTCTGAAATATTAGTGTAATTTCAAATGGCATTTAGAGTTAAATATTTGGACGAAGGTCAATTCCGCACCAGATCAGGTATGCCGTTCCCCCACTACGCGGCAAATACGCGGCTTCCCCTTTCCCGCTGGAAAGAACAGAAAGGGGAAACCGCGTAGTGGGGGAGCGGCATACCTGATATGGTGCGGAATTGTCTCATGCCCGCTTAGACCAGTGTTCGGCAAACATTTTTTTCACTTTTTAGATATGGTCACTAGACTGGACCGGGCTTAATTTTTTCTACTACTCTTCGGTCTATTGATGGACCTCAGTTTGGGTGAACTTGGGGTCTTTTGTCCATAAGCAGGTCTGAATGAGAAAATTTAAAAAAATTTAATTTTGTAACGAGCGTTTTGAAAATAATATATTTGGAATCTGCAAGTTTTTCCGATGCTAATAACATATTGTTGGTCTACGAAAGTTAAAAATTTGAATGAGTTTAATTTTAAAAACTTCAGCTCAATACTCATTTCAATATTCATAACTTCTCAAATTTACAACCTTTATCGACAAAGTACATGTCGTTGGAATGGGAAAAATTCGTAGATTCCAAATACATAACTTTCGGACCGCCTACTGCAGAACTTAGAATTTTTAAAATTGAAATTTTTTCCCCATTCTCCAACAAAGAACCCTTGGTGGAAGGGTCGGTCTGGCGGGGCCCCAGGTAGCATTCTAATTGGATAACAATTCTCTTTTAATATATAGCATGGAGGCACAGCACAAGCTTTTTCACTAACACTAGTACACGCTACTAACAGTGTTATTCATGAGTTCGCGACCGACACTCTGGGTGTCTTGTCAGGCCGAGCCTCTACAAACTTTCATCGCGTACATCAGAGCTCCTAGGCTTTTCGTATAATATCGCTTACTGATATTTATTATTAATAAATAATCTCACCAATTCTTCGAACGTTTATTCCCGACGACCCAATACCTAATAACCATACATTTTTGAAAAGTTAGTTTTTATTGTTTCTCAAATCGAAAATTCACTGCATTTGTTATAAAAAAATTAATACATGCGTCCTAAACCACGACCCAAGATAGATTTATGTGTAAACATTTTCGATAAAGGTTAAGTAATCTTACATAAATTAAAGAATAATTATATCTTTGTAAAATTTTCAAAAGATTTCAAAATACTTCACAAAGATTTCAAGATTGCAAAATACTTCAAATATTTTCAAATATTTCACAAAGATTTCAAGAAATTTTTTGATATTTTAAAATATTTGAAAAGATGTCAAAAGATTTCATAATCTCAAAACAAAGATTTCAAAAGATTTCAAAAATGTTAACTATACTGGAAGCAAGAGAGAACGGTTACCTGAGAAGAAGGAGTTTCACTATCTCTATTACATGTCGCACTCATGCTACGTATCTATATTTAGAATTACGCGTCAATTAACAAAATGGCGACTTATTTTCTGAAAATCAAAACAATGGATTTCTTTCGAAAACTACGCTAGATATGGGTTTTCAACCATTTTTTGAGTACGTTTTTTCTTAAGTAAAAATGCAAATATTTGAAGGTACTCAAAAAACGGTTAAAAATATCAAAAAATAGAAAGAGAACTTTTTGCAGATCTCTTTAAAGAGAACAATTTTTACTTTGAACTATCCCCTTATCTATCATATTTTTCGAAAAACCCCAAATTTTCAAAAAAAAGCCGCCATTCTGTCATTTGAGTTTTTTCAAAAAATTCCTGAATTTAGAAAATTTAGAGAACCCTTCACAATAATGAAAAAGAAAATGTCAATTATCTCTATTATTCTAAAAAATACCGAATTAAAAAAAAATTGCCCGTTTTTTCGGAAGCAACATTTTCAAAAATTTCTCAATACCCTATCCTAAAACTTTTTTCAGGTCAAACAGAACACATATACCAAGTTTCATGCCTTCTTAATAATTTGAGCCGTTTTTGGATAATTTGAGTTGTACCGCACCGACTGTCATGTCAATGCGTTTCACTGTTATATGTCCAAGATTGGCAACGCTCTGACTCAGGCTTAACTCTCCATATCGAGGTTTTAGATGTTTACACATCAAAAATGTTGTGTGAAACAGGTGCAGAAAGTAGACAGCTATAACTGTTCTGAAGTTTACAGTACTTGTCATCGGCTTATATATTCGGGTTGTTTCCGGCTCGTCTTCAGCTCGCCTCTAATTCACCTCCTACTCGCCTAAGACATACCGAAAATATTTGATCTACGCTCACCGAATTTCGGTGAACCTAACCGCCCTTTCCAGTTTACCTGGGCTCACCGAAAATACTATTTTGTTCTACACTGACAGAATTTCTGTGAACCTAGACACGGTCATTATAATAATTGAATACTTATTTGTGCCAATTAATAAAACCCAGAAAATGAGCTTTTTAATTTGCTGAAAATTGTCGCTGTTTATCATATTTCAATAAAATTAATTGAATTTTCTATAATAAGTGTTAAGTTTAAAAGTTATGTAAAATTTAATTTCATGAATTCAATTTTTAATTTGAACTTTGTATTAAATTACTAAACATTTAATTTAAATATGCATTATCAAAAGTTACATATTCAAAATGGCGGATCTAATATGGCTGACTTGAATGCGGAATTTTAATTAATGTTCATGAAATTTTGTACATGTGAGTTTTTGGGGTCGCCGAAACTAAATTTGATATCAGAAATTAAAAATTAAAAACAGCGGTTCCAAAATGGCTTACTTGAATGGAAATATTTTATTTATCTGCAAGAAAGTTGGTTATTAATGGTTTTTTGAGTAGCTGAAACCGAATCTGATACAAAAATTTTTTTAATCAAAATGGCGGATCCAATATGGCAGGCTTGAATGCAAAAAGTTTATGTATGTGCATGAAATTATCATTACCCTGGAACTTAGCATATACATACTACTGATACGTCTGCCTTATTGTATTCGCTATTCTAAATTTTGTAATTTTGATATCAGATTCTGTTTCGGCGACCCAAAAAATTCTGATGTACTAAGTTTCATGCTAAGAAAAAAAATCACAATTTAGTCAACCATGTTGGTTCCACTATTTTGAATTTGTAACTTTTTACGTCAAATTCGAAATCAGCGACAACAAAAACCCCTTTCCCTGCCGTTCAAACGGCACTGAAACGGCACTGCCAAGGGCCGTTTTAGTGCTGTTCGTTTCATGCTACCTGCGTCATAAGATTTCTACACCGGAGACCACCTCAGAGTGTCCCTTTAAATTTTTTATAGCAGGCTATCTAGCGAAGGGAACCTAGTCTGTGAGGCCTTTGCAAAGGAGTGTTAG
The DNA here is from genome assembly GCA_032362435.1 of Melikaiella ostensackeni. Classification (NCBI taxonomy): domain Eukaryota; kingdom Metazoa; phylum Arthropoda; class Insecta; order Hymenoptera; family Cynipidae; genus Melikaiella; species Melikaiella ostensackeni. Next base: position 9,923 of record JAUMHM010086793.1, read on the forward strand.
TAGCGTGTACTAGTGTTAGTGAAAAAGCTTGTGCTGTGTCTCCATGCTATATTGAAAGAGAATTGTTATCCAATTAGAATGCTACCTGCGGGGCCCCACCAAACTGACCTTTCCACCAGGAGTCCTTTGTTGGAGGATGGGGAAAAAATTTTAATTTTAAAAATTCTTAATTGTGCAGAAGACGGTCTGAAAGTTATGTATTTGGAATCTACGAATTTTTCCGATTCCAACGACATGTAATTTTTCAATAAAGGTCGTAAATTTGAAAAGTTATTAATACTGAAATGAGTATTGAGCTGAAGTTTTTAAAATTAAACTCCTTCAAATTTTTAACTTTCGTAGACCAACAATATGTTATTGGCACCGGAAAAATTCGTAGATTCCAGATATATTATTTTTAAATCACTCGTTACAAAATTTAAATTTTTAAAATTTTCTTATTCAGACCTGCTTATGGACAAAATACCCCAAGTTCATCCAAACTGAGGCCCATCAATAGACCGAAGAGCAGTAGAAAAAATCAAGCCCGGTCAAGTTTGACCATACCTAAAAAATGAAAAAAAAGTTTGCCGAACACTGATCTAAGGGTTGCGACCACATGTTAGCAATAGCAGCCTCAAACATCTGAACAAATCCCGGAAACAATAACGGGAAGCGTAAACCGTGAAGGGCGATTTTAAACTCGTACTCTGATACCTGGGAAGAATACCCCCATCACTGGGCCCAGAGCGCTTACCCCTCACTTGAGTTTACAGAAATAACATAGGTCGCACTCCTACCCCTTTCCAAGATCTCATCAAACTTTATGATTTTCCACTGAGGTG
>JAUMHM010086794.1:0-10746 GCA_032362435.1 Melikaiella ostensackeni
TATACCAATTTATTTTTTTTATCGCACAAAAAATTATTTAATAAACTAGTTCATTGAACTAATTCCTTCTATTAAAAAACGCATCTACTATTACATTTTATACTATTTGTGCTTGGCTTCATTTTTGATTTTACAAATTTGATTACCTTTAACAAAAATAAATAAAATATTAAGAGTCATGTATGGTATTTGGCAGAATTTTTTCACACGTAGTGTTTTTGCTGGAATAACTATGTACCGTTTCCAATTAAAATCGCTTTCGCAGGATTTTATAGCTGCAGTTGCTTTAATCGTTTTTGATTTCTAAAGGTTCATTTTCGAAAGTCATGTTAAATGAATTGAATTGTAGAGCGTGTCAGAATTAAATTGTGAAATCCGATAAAATCGAAATAAACAAATTTAGCAGTCGATGAATGAAGTTTCCATCGCGTCAAATTCACAAATCAGATTAGCAATGAAGCAAACTCTCGAGAAATAAAATAGTCGACTTTTTTCAGATCCTGGCCAATTACATTTCCCCTTAATTAATTTACAACAACCCAAATTACATTTCCTGCAGCTGAGGGAGAAGCATGTCACTACTTTTGGATTTGTGATTAAATACTTGCTTTTATAATACGGAAATACAGTGATTTCTTTGCTTTCTAGTTGATTTCGCTATTTGAATTATGATAAATACTTAGTTACAAGATATAAAATTATTTTGAAAATGAGTTCAAATAACTGATTCAGAATTCAATTTAATTAAATCTTGCTCACACTATTAAAATAAAATTTATTTGATTTTTTAATCTTTCAGTGTTGTTTTCAGTCTTCCAAAGTTGTTTTCCAGTTTTATGTTCACCTTGATCCTCAAAGTTGGGTTATTGCATTTTAAAAGGAAAGTTTCAAAAACGTTTGTGCATAAAAGCGAGTGCTTTATTTCGCAAATGACAGTTATTGGCGTAAAATAGTGACACCACAATTGTACTCGAAATTAAAACCAACCATGTGATATTTTCTACTTTAACTTGGAATTCGAGATAGCGGCTGGAAAAAGCTTTTTTTAGCAAAAAATACGTCCTTATTATTTGTGGTAAGAGGGTCGCTTGATAAGTTTGGTTGAAAAGCAAGTAAAATGTTTTTTTTTTCAAAAATTTGCCTTTACTTCTCAACATAGTCTCCTTTGAGGGCTACGCACTTAGTCCAGCGAGATTTCAATTTTTTCATCCCTTCAGAAAAGTAAGATTTTTCGAGGTCTGCAAAATACGCATTTACGGCATCGATTACTCCTTTATTGGATTAGAATTTCTTCCGACTAAGCCAGATCTCCATGTTGGGGAACGGAAAGAAGTCTCACGAAGCTTAGTCTGGAGAATAGGGTGAATGAGGAATCAATTCAAAGCCCGGCTCATGTATTTTTTCCATTGCGATTGCGGAGGTGTGAGCCGGTGCGTTTTCATGATGAAATAGCGCTTTTTTGCGCGCCAATCGTGGCGGTTTTTTTTGTAGCTTGGCTTTCAAATGGTCCAATGATGATGCAGAGTACGTTCCTGTTATAGTTTCACCCTTCTCCAAGTAATCAATGAGGATAATTCCTAGGGGATCCCACAATGCTGTGGCCATCACCTTCCCAGCTAACAAAAGTCTTCTCCCCGAGTCGAAATACAGGCCCTCCTTTGACGCTCCATAATAGTGATAGAATCTATTTTAGACCTGTTCAGCCCTCGAAATCCTCTTTTGATCCTCGTAGAACCTTCTTAGCCTTCCTTTCAACCTCTTTATGATTTTCGAAATATTTACCAAGTGCTCTCTTAAACCTCCATGATTCTCTTAGATCCTATTTAGTCCTCTTTTCAATCTCTTTATGATTTTCGAAATATTTAGCAAGTCTTCATTTAAACCTCTATGATCTCTGCAGTATTTTAAGTCCTACTTCTGCCTTCTGAATTTAAAATAATTTTTGTATAATTTAATAATTTAAACTTTACTAATGGAACTTTGACTTCAATAAACACTAAATGATGATTTAAATATATTCAACTGAATGTATATTAAAGAGTTGAATAAGTTAAAATTCACTTTGAATAATTTAATATTGTGGGATGTTTCATGGAACGTCATCTGGCTCAATAATTGAATATTATTAAAAAATGTTAATATGTGAGGAAAATAAAAATAGACGGCAGATATTAATTTGAGGAAATTTTTATTCAAGCTCTTTTTAGTATATGGGTAACCCTATATACACTTGATTATCTACGTTCATGTATACACAAACTGAGGTAATATATTCAATTGGTATAGCAGTATTTTCGAAGACATCACACTGTTGTAGGAAGAATTGACTATTATGCTAAAAATTATCACCTTGAGCTTGAAAACGGTCACGACAAATGAGTTCGCTTTGTAGAATTGCAAAATATGAATTTTCACATTCACAGCTTTGCAATTCACAATTACAATTATGCACTTTAAGAAAGCAATTAACAATACCCAATTTTAATGCATTATTATGAAGATATTGCACCGCAGATGAATGCGTCTGTAAGTTCTGCTTATAAGTCTCTGCTACATAAAATTTGCCATTTTTTAACAATCTTGAAAACTGCCATACTGTAAAATTTCTCGAAATTTGAAAGTCTTGCAAAGCCCTTTGAATTCATTCGGATATTTCTACAATAAGTTTGTGAATTCCCACGCTATAACGATGGTCAGACATTTTTTCGTTGATTTTTACTTGACGCTCTTTCCTTTAACAGAAATGTTTTAATTTACCGTTCGGTAACATTTCTATTAATTTTTTCATCGAGATAAATTGATTTTGGGAAGTGGCTATCCGTATAAGGTTTCAAATTCTCTAACATAAGTATTCAAAAGATCGCAATTCACTTGGGTCATTTGTGGCGTAATTACTTCGGAATTCGAAAGTGCTATTGCTGTCACTAAAAGTAGATAATGTTGAAAGTAATCTTCGCGAAGTATTCCTTGAACAACTGGAATCGAATAATAAAATAGCCACATTTTGAGTTCTGAAGCCTTCCAATGAATTAGCTCGGTAACAGAGCGTGGCATGCGATGCACGAATTTCGGAGGTTTCATCGTTAACAGTCTGCTAGTAATAACGTCAATGAAAGCATATAAAGAGAAGGGTTGTACTCGATGTTCAACAATAAATAATAAACCTAACACTTTTTTGACGACTCCACCATCGATGCAATGCATGCGATCAAGTCCCATACCCCGAATAAAATCCGGCATTAGCTGTGAAAGGACTGTTGGACCTTTTATACCCATTACAGGCTCGTCTGCAGTAGCTGTTTCAGCAAATTTTTCTGAGTTTTCAGAAGTTCTTAGTTGTAACTCATTTTCATAAGAATACACATGAACATAACCCTGAGACTCTAAAGGAACACTTGCACCTTTAATTAAATAAAATGAGCACCCGTAGTTACCGTTGTATTTAATAAAATTTAGGCATTCACATCGAGCAGGTGTATCGCAAGTTCCTGCAAGAAGGACTTCCCTCACACTGATTGTCTCATTAATACTTGGCACAAAATTTGGACTCCATTAAAGATCTCTTGCAAATCTGACCGAGTCAATCAAAAAATCTATTCATATCAGGCTTACTACTGCATGCCATAACCCGGCAAGCAAAGTATTTTCTCTTTTTTTTCTACTTCTAAAAGGTAACTCATTAATAGTCAGAGAAATGGGCCAAATACTGATTTTTGATAATTTAAACACTGGAACGCCATCGATGTACCAAGAAAGAGAAATTTTGTTAGGGTTAGACAAAAAACCATTATCAATCCATGTTTGATATAAAATGCCATCATAGATATCTGTTATAATACCTGGTTGATACACTGGTCTGTCAAATCGGTGTTGTAAACTATTGTAAAAATCTATTCTTTTGTACATCTCCTTTAATTGTTTGAGAAAAGGTAATTGAACAAGATAACAATTTCTCTTTCTTGAAGAAGATGGACAAATATCATCACTTGATCTTAACGGGCGAATGCATGTTGCACAATAAAATTTTTTGTTATCGGTCGTTTTTTCGAAAGAAAACTTTTTTCGGAATTTATACAATTGATTCCGATTGAACTTCGCCAAAGTCTGCGCTGGAACGTCTTTTCGGTTGTGTTTTTGATCGGGAGTCAGCAATCGCGGCACCCATCTTACATACACCTTCTTAACCTCCAGTTTTTCGTGCAAGATGATATAGACTTATTCAGTGGAGATGCCTACAGCCTTAGGAATCTCACGCACCTTGATTCGGCAATCTTCGTTTAACATGTAATGAATTTTTTCCAGCATATCTAATGTGGTGACCTCGATTAGGCATCTGGAGCGCGCTTCATCTTTAGTTACAGTTCGGCCACGTTTAAATTCGCTTACTCGAAAATAACCGGTTTTCAACGCAGAAGCCGACTCCCCGTGTACTTCGCCTAACACGGCTTTGATATGCGCGGCCGTCCAATTTTTCAAATAAAAATGTTTTATCACTACATGGAACTCTTCTTTCCATTTCCACACGCTCGCTTTAAACGTATGACAAACGCAAACTAACCGTCGGTTTTGGCTGAAGCTTGCTGAAGGTTAGTTTGAAGAGTGCTATTCTTTGGCCATATACTACAAAGTTCATATTGGCGCCATCTAGCGGGAAAATTACCTTACTTATCGAACAATCTTCGCATAGCTGTGTACAGGGCCTAAGACTGTATGCAAATCGACACACTTTGTGCAGTTCTGATTTCAAAATGTGCAGTTCTAAATTGAAAAGTCTGCGGAACAAAATTTCCTGTTAAAAAAAAATACTTTCGCTGAAAACAGAAAGCAAAAAAATATTATATATAATGTATAATTGTTGCAATCGAAAATAATCATTCACCTCTTGTTCACTCTGGAATTAATAATAATTTACAATCGTACGAACAAAATGAAATTAATAAGTAGAGCTTGATCAGCTTTATGCTTGAAACTTTCAACATTAAATTGTTTCAGATTGGATTAGTTTAACATTAAATAACTTTGAATTGAAAGCATTCACAATGGAATAATTTTATATTTAAACTCTTAGAATGGTTGGGTTTAATTTTTGAATCTTCCAAGATTGTATCGTTTGAAAATAATTATTTTTTTGTACAATATAAATGTTCTGTAATGATTTACTCGTAATAATTTCCTATAATCAATTATAAGCGATAACTTTCGAATTGAATTTGTTCAAAATTGTGGAATATGAAATTAAAAGCGTCCTTATTAGCGGAAATGAAGGTTTGAAATTGAACAATTTTAAATGAAAAACTTTAAATAATTCAATAAATTCCAATACAAAGCCTTCGATGTTAAGCAACCTGTAAATCAGAAATACTTAAAATTGTACACTTTGAAAGACTTGGAAGCTACGGAAATGGAGAAATTTTTATTCATAGGCTTTCTGAATTTGAAGTGCTGAAAAATTGTACAATATCAAATTATAGCCTTCAAAATTAAAAAATCACAGCCTTCAAAACGTAAAAATTAAAAAATTGTATTTCTTTTTCCAAAATAAGAAGTTCTATATTTAAAGCAATGAAAATTTGGCAGATTTAATCTGAAACTCTGAAAATTGTACACACAAAATGGGAACGTTCAAAGGTGAATATTTCTCAATAAGATATTTCAAAAATTGAAAACATTAATTTCAAATCTACAAAACTGAAATAACGCTTTAAATTTGCGACACAATATCAAAAGTGAAAATGTCGGAATGAAACATTCAAAATCACGAATTTAATTCTGAAGCATATTTCAGATTTAACTATTTTACTATATGATAACAATTGAAAAATTCCGAAAAACATTAAAAACTGAAAGTGTTTGAAGTAGTTTTTCAATTTTTCAAGCTCCTATCCAAACGTTTCAATCGAACAATTTCTAATTGAATACAAAAGAAAATTAATGTTTTAAAGCTGAGCAATATTTAATTGTTCGTTTTGAATGGATAATTTTAAATACAACTTTAAAATTAAATGATTTGAAATTAAAGCGTTCTAAATTATATGGTTCGAAATTGTTCAAAATTAAAATTTAAAAAGTGCTCTGTCTTAAATGAAGATTAGAATCGTTCAGTTTGGAAAGTTTACAATATTTAAAATATTATTTTGAACATTTTTTGGAGTATGTACTTAAATTTGGAAGGTTTGCATTTTTAAATTCTTCCATTTTTATCCAGTAAGAGAGAAGGAAATTTTGGTGTTTTATTTTCTTCTGAATTGGAAAAGGGAGTTCATTTCAATTTTTTTATTTCTATTGGAAGAGGGAAATCTTTGTTTTGAACATTCTTATTGAGTTGACGGGGGAAAAATTTTCTATATTTAACATTTTTCCTGAGATGAAAAGAAGGCATTTTTTTATGAACTGCAAGAGGAAAATTTTTCATTCTCAACATTTTTATTGGACAAGAGGAAATTTTGCTTTTTAATTTTTGTTCTGAATTGGTTAAGAGAATTTTTTCATTTTGAATATTTCAAGTTCAGAAAAGTTCCACTTTGACTAGTTTGATTTGCAGTTCAGTTTTAATTACTTCAAATTAAACAGTTGAGCTCGTGAAAATACTTTTAGCATTTGTGATTCTGTCGATCTTGCATTGGCGTTATACTGAGTGAGCTCTAATCGTTTTTGATGAGCTTGCAAAAAATGATAATCCCAGTCTTGCAAATATTTAACAAACATTTTTATTTTTTTTATTTTCTTTTCAACTTCAAGAGTAAATGATTCGAAAAGTAATGGTAACTTAATTATATTATATAATTACTGATGTTCTTTTTCTGATTTTATAAAATACGCTTACTGTATTTACTCATTTGATTTTTCGAGCGAACGTTAATTCCCCACAATGCAAATGAAAGCAATTAGCTTGATTAAATTACATTACTTCTCATCGTTAAAAAATAATTACTTAATATGAAAGCTCGGCATGGGGTTCATATTTGATATAATATTGACACGAAAGATTTCATGAATATTTGATCAAAGAAGAATAGAATCGTCCCTTCGTGATGGAGAACCAGTTCGATATTTCACACCTCAAGAGAATAATATAGAGGTGTCTTTTCATGAATCACGAAGAAAATATCTCCACATCGGTATTCCAAGATATTTTTGTTCGCACTTCTAATGTTTGTTTTATTCATTTTTTGAATCCGAGAAATACCCTACAAAAGACGGGGTTTTAAGATGATTATTGAAAGCCATTGTATGTACGTAAATAACCCAAAATTCATATTTCAATCACTTCTTGATAATTTGGAAAAAATAAATACCTCTCATCTCTTTTCCAGTGAAAGAGATTGACAGGTTTTATGCTCTTGATAAAAATTTGATTCGAGAATAAATTGAATTTTGAACTTCATTTCATTTTTTGGAGATAAAAAGAGGAATTCCATGCGGAACGCAGGAATCATAAACGTTCACATAACTGATTTTTTAAATTTGAATCGAAGGGTTATTCATTGGTCAATCGAATGAATCGACTGCCGTAAATGCCACTGATTTCCATCGATTGCTAATGAGTGAAAGGGAGGCAGAAATAGAAAAACAATTGAAGACTGCATGTAACAAGGAGATGATCAGAGTTGAGATTTTTTCTCATATCTCATAAATTCCCTGCTAACATACCATTGGATAACTAATAATTTGCCAAAACATCCCCTTTTTCGAAAAAATTGACTTATTAAAATTTTTTTTTATAGATTGAAATTTTTATTGAATTCTCATGTAAGATTCTGTAAATATAACATTTTTCTACCAGAAAAAAAGAATTTCAAACAAAATACATGAATTTTCAACTAAAAAAGATGAATTTTCAACCAAAGAGATGAATTTTCAACTGGAATGATGAATCTTCAAACAAAAATATGAATTTTTAACAAAGAAGTTCAACTTTCAACCATGTAGTTAAATGTTTAACTAAAAAGATGAGTTTTCAATCAAGAAGATTATTCGTCTATCAGAAACGACGAATTTTTAACAAAATTCATGAGTTTTGAAGCAAATAGTTGAATTTTCAACTGAAGGAATTAATTTTTCACAAAAGTGTTCAGCTTTTCTTCCAACTAGTTGAATTTTGCACCTAGAAGAACTATTCACTACACCAGAAGAGAACAAATTTCAACAAAATACATAAATGTGCAACCTAATAATTCAATATTCAACTGAAAAAGACAAATTTTGGACCAAAAACATGAGTATTTAACAAAGTAGTGCAACTTTCAATCAAGTACTTGAATTTTCGACCAAAAAAGGTTTCAATTTTAAACAAAAAATGATTGAATTGAATGAAAAAGACGAATTTTGAACGAAATAGTTGAATCCTCAACTAAGGCAGATAATTTTCAACTAAACAGTTGAATTTTTAACCGAAACCGAAAATTAAAAGAAATTTCTACAAAAAGAGATAAAATTTCAAACCAAAAAGACAAAATTTAAATTTTCAGCAGAGAAAGATTTTCCAGTCAAGAAAGAAAAACAATTTCAACCAAACAGTTAAATTTTTAACCGAAACAGAAAATTAAAAGAAATGTCTACCAAAAGAGATAAAATTTCAAACCAAAAAGACAAAATTTAAATTTTCCGCAGAGAAAGATTTTCCAGTCAAGAAAGAAAAACAATTTCAACCAAACAGTTAAATTTTTAACCAAAAGAGATGATTAGAATAGATGTCTACCAAAAGAGATGATGTTTCAAGCCAAAAAGACGAAATTTAACAAAATAGTGAAATTTTCAACCCAGAAAGATTTTGTAGTCAAGAAAGAAGAACAATTTCAACCAAGTTGTTGAAGTTTCAAGATAAAAAGGCGAATTTTCTATGAAGCAGTTGAATTTTAAAACCGAAAATATAAAATTTCAACAAGAAAGTAAATTTCCAACCAAGTTTTTCAATTTTCTACCAAAATAGTTCAATTTTTAATCCAAAAAGACAAAATTTCAACAAAACAGTTGAACTTTCAACCAACAAGTTCAAATTTCAACCAAACAGTTGAATTTTGAACCAAAAAAGATGACTAGAAGCAACTTCTACCAAGCAAAATGAAGTTTTAAACCAAAAAGACGAAATTTGAAAAAGAGTTGAATTTTCAACCAAGAAAGACTTTCCAGTCCAGAAGGAATAAGAATTCCAACTAAATTTTTGAAGTTTGCAGTCAAAAAGACTAATTTTCTACAAAACAATTGCATTTTCAACCAAAAAGATAATTTACAACCAAATAGTTCAATTTTCTACCAAAATAGTTCGAATTTTTAACCCAAAAAGATAAATTATCAACAAAACAGTTGAACTCTCAACCCAAACAGATGAATTTTCAACAAAAAAATGAAATCTTAACCAAAAAGACGAATTTTCAAACCAAAAAGTCGAATTGAAAAAAAAATGAATCTTTAACCAAAAAATTCATTTTTTAACTGTTGAAAATTGAAGAAAAATACGGCGACCCGTTTTCGAAAAAACGAGTTTTTCAAAATTTTGATTTTTTCGATTTAAATGATTATTTATTGAATTCTCACGTGAAATATGTAAATATAACACTTTTAACTCTTGATTTTATATAAAATTTGCTTTTTTTCTTGAATTTTCAAATGTTGAAAATTCAACTATTAAAAATTTAAGAAATTGAATTTTGAATAGTTGAAGTTTCAATTTGTTGAAAATCCACGAAAATTTAGTATCGAAATCAATTCAAAATCAAAACAGTTGAACTTTGAACTAAAACGGCAAATTTCCAGCAAAAAAGGATGGCTTTTTTACAAAACTGTTAAATTTTTAACAAAATAATTAAATTCGCAACCAAATAATAAGATTTTCAAATTTTAATCAACAGAGAGGAATATTTAAACCAAAAGACGAAATTCAACTTATAAAATGAATCTTAAACAAAAAAATGAATTGTTAACTATTAAAAATGTCTTGTTTTTCTCCTGCTAATTTCTATCTTAATCCTAATTGATTAAAATTCAACTGTTAAAATTTTAATTGTTGCAAATTTAATTTTCAATCTGCTTCAATTTTCAACAGTTGAATTTTGTTTTAGCAACAAGTGCTAACAATTTTATATTTACATAGTTCAACATTTATTTATTTATTTATTTATTGCAAGAGTGAACGGGCAATGCCCTTTATTATAAACGATTCTTAAAAATTAGGATAATAGTAAAGTATTAAAAATAGATCAGAAATGAAAATAAAGGAAAATGAATTGGCGTACAGAAATTTCAAGTTGTTAGTACATACTATAGGGCGATTTATTGAAATTAAGCAAGTCTACGCAACAAGGCTTTGATGCGATACATAGAAGTGTTAAAGAAGTCGATAACATTACTGAACAAATTCGCTTCCCTACAGATACGCGTGAGCACGGAATTCAATCCGTAATTAGTTCTATGCGAGGGTAACTTGAACAGTGTATAGTTACAGAGAGTCATTGTAGGCGTATGCAATTTAATTTGTGTGAGAAGGGCTGAACAGTCAATTTTGTTGTTGAGGAAGTTACACAGAAAGCATACACCAGGAAATACAAATCTTGACGCTATCTTCGGGATGTTTAACAACGTTCTTATTACATCGTAGTTATGATCTCGTCTATTCATTGCCATTCCCAATTGTCTGGTTGCAAAGTGAAGAAAACGATTTTGGGCTCTCTCAAGTCTAATTTTATGAATCATATAAAATGGAGACCAGATAATCGAAGCATATTCAAGATGCGGACGAACAAGAGCAAA
>JAUMHM010086795.1:0-10746 GCA_032362435.1 Melikaiella ostensackeni
CCTTGCATGTAAAAGTGCTCGACTTTGTCATCGAAAATCTCAGAAACTAAAAACAAGAAAGGCTTGAAACTTCGGGAAATGATCGAAGACATATTCCTTTACATTATACTTCAACTTCAGCGATTTCTTAAGAAACTCGCCTGAGGGAAGTACTACCTTAATTATTATCGCACTTAATTGAACAATGGTGGTCGTTTCTTGATATCCTCATAGAACATTTTGGCTTCGTGAAATCAACTCGTGATTGTCCCTTCGTTACAGCGTGCTTGGACTTCCAAAAATTCGTGAGCATTCAAAATCCGCTTGACATTTACATTTGGAGTGACGGTGATTTTTTAGAACAAAATCTGTTACCTCTATGAAATCCACGCCACACTAGAACAGAGGATAATCCAAAAGATTTCAGGAGATGCTCGATTTTGCACAAAGATAGGAGCAATCTCTTTCCACACGCAAATTATAAATACCGTTTGGTGTTCTCGGCGAGTACGTAAAGAGTGGCGCGACCTTTTGACCCTCAAGGCTCGGGATGTATAATTAAAATGAACGAAATTATGATTTCCCGCTTTTACTTATCACCTTGCTATCGAAAGTCTCGCGCCCTACCTCATGCTATTTCTTGCGAAAGGACATCGCTGATAGGTGCTTGAATAATATTAAACGATTCTCCAATTGTAGCGCGTATGATTTAATCTATAACGTGAAAACTTACATCGATTGGACTAAATCGACAAACTCGCATTTCTGTCGCTGGCGCACATATTTAAAATAATAAAATCTCGCCTTAATCGATCGTGTCGAACTTTCTTTTCAATACTCTTCTTTCAATATCTTCGCAACACATATTTCAAATTTCTCGCGCTATTTATACTTTGTTGGCAGCACTGTCAATCGACAACAGCGACTGTAGAGATGAAAACGCTTTTTTAATAAAATGTTTAATTATAATTTTTCAGACAATCGATAATAGAAAAACGAGCCACAACAAATGAGAGCAAAAGATAGTAGAAATTGGAAGTAGAAAACTTAATTAAATAGTACGTACTTATTTTTGCGGATGGCTACATTTATTCATAACGTTTCACGTAATTGTCAGCAAGCAGAACGATCAAACGTCAAAGCTTAATTTCTGGGGTTATGGATCATATGAAAACATATGCGACACCATGGTTTGTTTGATACACATAGGAATGAGGCTAATTTTTATATAAATTACTTTGGTTGGAAGCGCTACCTGTTGGCGTGTCCAAGAAGGAATTTTTGAATCTCGTTTTCTGGAAAAACATCAGTGGGCGAATGTGTCCCGTGGGCTATTCTGCCCCGGTCTTCCCTACTTTCTTTGAAGAAGAAAATCCCTGTGATTATTTTTTAGATAAATATAAATTTCATCTGTGTTTCAGACTGCCAAAAGATTCTTTGAGACTCAAAGCTGGATTTCATAACCAAACGGTAAGTGATCCTGATAGGGTAACGACATCAATAGTGGGCTTCCCTTCAATAGTGAGCCACGGGCTTTCATTTTTACCTGGAAATAGTAAAAGCAAAAAGAAATATTAAAGTTACTTGTTGCCTGAATTTTCTTGATATCTAAAGTTAGGTTCTTCACCAAACAGTAGCGAATAATTGCTCCGTATGATTCATTATTTAAGTCAAGAGTTGAGCAATGCGTCTGATTTTAGCGGCCATAACATTTATTGTAAAAATTAGCTAATTGCTAGCCCCAGAGAAAAATGAGCACTATTTTCGTGTGTATTCATATAACTGTCTTAAGATGCAATTTTTGAGCGTTATTCAATGCTGAGCCAGCCTGGCTCACTATCAGAGTGTCAAAAATTACCGACAAAACTGAACACAAAAAGGAATTACTAGATGGCGCTAGTTTCGGAATCTATTCTTCTTTATCGATTTACCTGGCTCACTATTGACGCTACAAACAGCTCAGTAATGATTTTTAATGGCTCGCTGATGACGTTTAAACAACATTTTCACTTTACTTACATGTTTAATACTTCTCGGGGCTTTTGTGGGAAAAATGATAGGTGAGTCAAAAAGTGTGAAATTTGCAGAGTATGAATCTACGCGTATCAGCTTTTCCCGGTCTAACAGTCTCTTTATATTAAGCGCTATATAATGTAGTCCAAATTTCAGGTGGCTCACTATTGATATATTTACCCTATTCACATCGCACTAGTTCTTTTTTATTTTGTCCGAAATCTTGATAGCACTTTGTTTGCACGTAAAAGGCCTTATTAGAATTAAGTTCAGTCGAGGAACAACTTAATTACAATGAACCATTCAGCTATAACAGAATAATTATTGTTTAAATATTCAAAAATTTGCTTTACCTCTTGAGAAATATAAGAAAACGGAACGAACTAATATTGAGAAGAAACAAAATAAGGAAAAGGTACTGAAGTTCAGCTTGGCTTTTATAGTATGTACAACAAAACCAAGTCGTTTTCGCCGAACTCCCATTTACCGGTCCTTGCGATAAAATTAAAAATAAAAGTCGCGGATTGCAAATTGCTTCGTACTACTATAAAAAAACGTAATAGAACTTAATATTGATTAAAAACGCCTTGATGTTAGGAGAGGCACCGGTGATTTTTTTACCTATTGCATTTTTAATGATGCCATCAGTCTGGAATTTTGAGTTCTCTAATTTAAAACTGGTTGGTATTTGTCACTTACGAATGTGTCCATTTTCGAAGCATATTACATATTTTAATCTCTTTTTTTAATTTGTCGAATTATGATTGCTGCGAGGTATGAATTTCAGAAACTCTCATATGCTTCATGAATAAATTGTATATTATTTAGTATATAAGCACATAGAATTTAAAATTTCATTCGCACACACGCAACCCCTGAATTTTAAAATAAGATTTCATATTAAAATTATTAAATTTTTATTAAAGGTCTTGAATTTTAAATTGTGTAATATTCAATACTAGCAAAAAATGCACGCGCGCCATGCGTGCAATCACGTCCCTGGATTTTTATTTTCTAGTATTAAAAATATAAATAAATTTGAAATGCATCGATTAAAAAAATTTAACAATTTTCGAAACAATAATTTATGACTTCGAATTGAAAGTCTTTGAAATTCAAAAAAATATATTGAATGATTTTGAATTGGAAATTTTCCGAATCAAACAACTTTAGATCAGGTAAAATTTCGAAAAAGGATAGTTTTTAGAATGAAAAGAAAAGGAATTGAACTGTATCATTCCTAAATAAAAGCGCCTGAAAATGAGTAATTTGAAAATTCGGCACTTTTATTAGAAAAGAAATGAAATTGTATCATTTCTAATTTAAAGCTCTCAAAATTGAACAATTTCACTTTGAATTGAGTAATCTCCTAACTGAATGATTTCAAATTAAAAAGTCCAAAATAGGACAATTTTACAACGTTCAAAATTGAATAATTTCAGATTGGAATTTAGAATATGGGGTTATTTTTTTTTTAATTGAAACCAAAGAATTGAAAATATTTAAATCTAGAACGTTGAAATCTAAAAATGACTGAAATTGAAACCAAACAATATTAAGAATATTTAGATTCAAAATTATTGAGTCCAAAACTACTTCTCAAGGTTTTTAACAAATAAATGAGATAAATAAATTCATAAATCGTTAAAGAAGATATTATCCGCCTGAAACCTACTGAATGCTTTTTTTCGAATAAATAATAAAATATTGATATATAGCCTAAATGTCTTCAAAGAAAAGAAACCTAAGGTTTTCTTGCAGTAAAAAAGTGAAAAAGAACCCTAAATTTTTGAAAAACAAATTTATTTTTGGCCAAAGTTTTCGACCCTTCCCCTCAGTAAATATGTGTCCCAAAGACAAAATTTTGTCTTCATAAAGTATCATCCAATATTACTTACTTTAAAATCAGACACTATTTCAAAATTAAACAATCAAAATTTGACGATTTTGTAGTAGACGTCTACAGCATTGTGAAATTTGAAATTGGGAACCTCCAAAATTAAGGAATTCCAAGACAAGTATTTTTAAATTTAAGCTTTTGAAGCAAAAAAACTTTTCGTTTGAAGACATTAAAATTAACTATTTTAGAATTGTGTATTTAAAACAATAATCTGAAATTGAAATCACAGAAATATTAAAAATGATAAATATTATTAATGAGTTTTATATCATGTAGCGCCACGTGACATTCTGATGGGATAGATTTTTTCTACGAAAAAATGTGATTTCTATTAAAAAATATCACTGTAATCTTCACCGTTCAAAACTGAAGAATTTTGAATATTATAAATTTTCAAAGTGTAATTATTCTGAAAACGTTGAGAATTATGATTTTTCTAATTGGAAACTTTAGAAATTAATGAATTCAAACTTGAAGCCTCGAAAATGAAACAATTAAAAATTTTGTTTAAAATTTTAGTATTCTTAAATTAGGATCTTGAAACGAAGTCGTTAAAAATGAATGAATTTCAAATTTCGCATTACGCTTTTGAAAATTCACTCAATTTTAATTGAAGTAAAAAATTATTAACTTGAGAATCATCGAAAATGCATTTCCATTTAGGGGAACAACTGCATGTTGTTTCAAGTAGGAAGACAATACAATTTTATAAGATGTCAAACCGATACACAATAATAAACTTGTAAGTTGATTTAGAACCAATCTATTCAGATCATTCCATTTTCCAATATAGAAAAAAGGAATAATCCAAACAATAACGCATTCCTACAAATTGTTAACTTCGTCAAGATTATTTATTTTTCATTTATGTTTTGAAATTTTTTTTATGAAAGTCGATATTTTTGGTAAATTGAGGTAATCAGTGATACCCCAATTAAGAGAAATCTTAATGGTATTCATAGGCAACCCTGTAGATCAAAACAAACCTTTGCTCAATGTTTCTCTTTTAAAATTTCATAAAAATTGAAATGAAATCTACTTTCTTATGAACATTTCTTCTGTTCTAAGAAAGAACACAAAAAGAAACCACAAAAAGAAAAAAGAGGCAGAAGAAGAGAGAGTCAAGCAAACCATAGGCGGAAATTCTGAATTAAATATAAAAAACTGAAGTCAGTTATTTCATTCTTTAATTGAGATTGACTTGCACAGAGGCAAAATTCTGATTGAAACTACAGTCAATGTGTCCAATTAATGACTCCATCCCAAATGTTGTTATATCTCAAAATATCTCTTTTTAAATGAATAGCTTTGTTACCTTTTCTCTTTATGAATAGCATCTTCATGAATTCTCGTTTTTTTGATTTCTCTTATGATACAAAATTTCAACATCATCTCAATTAAAGTCCTGACCATGTGTGAGTCTGTATTTTGTAGGGACCGAATAATATCTTGCATTTTCATGAAAATTATTTTTATATTCCTATTTTCTTGTTCTAAGTAACCTACTTGTTTGCCCTATATAAACAGCATCACACAGTCTACGTCTAAATTCGTAAAGCAACATATTGTTTATCAAGTTTCTCATATTTATCTTTATCCAATTTCACGATCAAATTACTTTCGAATGGAACTCTATATATAGTATGTAAGCCCAGTTTTTCTAACATTGATTTCAAGATGCTTGAGATTTTTCCAAAATAAGGTAAGACAATCGTATTGAATCTACTGTAATCCTGTATACTGTTTTTGTTTTGATTATTGCTTTTGCTCTGTAATATTCTGTTCTTTTTGTGAGAAGAGAAATAATATACCTTCGGCACCGTAACCTCCAATTTATTTCATCTCAACAAATTATGCCGGACGCCGAACCTTTCTTGGGTCAGAAACAACAGAATATCGACAGCACGAGTAAAATGTCAAAAGGAATCAAAATAAGAATTCTAACTCTCAAGTTATAAACTTAGCATAACTGAATAAACGAAATTTTTGAGGTTATGATGTACCAGAATCAAAACTTCCCCATTATCTTCCCGCTAGCTCAAATCAAAAGTAGGATAAATGGGTACAGGATGTGGTTCCGTATTGATGAAGGTTTCTTTCTCGTGAATGATAAAACAGCGATTAGAACAATAATAAATTAAGTCTTCAATTATTTTAGGAAATTTATACGACTGGTGATACACAGTTTGATCAAGTTTAAAGGAATAAACAATCCCTGAAAAAAAATTCTAGGTTAACATCTTTATGTTATTCTGATTATTCAGGCACAGAAATAATTTTTGCAAACAAGGCTACAATTCAAATCTTTGAAATACAGCGAGTGGGCTTAAAAATCAATCGCTTTTCCGTTTCGATACTCCATGATTTCGCAAAAAATTAGTAATTGAACCTCGCTCAATTTATACAAAAAAATTTTTATAAGAAGGGGGTGAGGATCGATTAGTTGCACTTCAAGAGCATTGGAAAGGGACGACTAATTACAAATTTTGGGGTATGTGAGAAACGACTAAACATTCATGGAAATATTTTTTAAAATAATTCACAAATCGACATGATAAGAATCTCAACAGGTTGAAGACAGAAGAGTCAATCTCGGGAAACCTCGTGACCACGTAGCAACTTAATCTCAAAATTCTTAAAGTGACTTTCTGGGCCAAAATTATTAAAAGGTAGCTTTCTGGACCAAAACTGTTAACAAGGGTTTCCGGGCCAGAATTCTTGACAAGGGCTATCTGAGGCAACTTATTAACACGGCTTTCTGGGCCAAAATTACACAAAGGAAAAACTGCTTCCTTGGTGCATGGGGCTAAGAAGTTTCACAAGACTAGAATAAAGAATTGATACCGACTGATTCGTTGTACAACGTCGATCGTTCCTCCATGGTAACTCGATGACTTGGCCCAGACCTCTGTGGAAACGTTGATTCGAAGCACAACTATCGAATTTTAAAGGCCTCGAGCAACTTCGATGTTGGAAAGAGCAAAGTACAACAATAAAGTAAAGCGCAAGAAGAGAGTGTATATTGCAAAGAGAGCGAGCGCTGCTCCGTTCCAGAATCTTACAACCTGTGACACCCTACGTCGTGCCCCCTTTCCTCTTCTCTTATTGGTCGTAATTCGGCCACTTCTGCGACGTAGCGTGGATAGAAACAGAACTAAGGCAGGGTCATATGATGTAAACGGCATTAGTATCTTTGACTTCAGCTTTTAAATTCTCGCTGCTGCTTGCCTTATTTGTATAAACATAGATCATTGTTGTTACTCTCCGTAAACGTCCTCCGAACATTTACAATCTAACAGGCTCATCTTAAACAATTAAAAATGTTGCACTGAAACTATAAATTCGAAGTATCTGCGATACGTAGTGATGGGCGTTGCTCGGTATTTCACAGTCATGACCAAATCCTGACCGGTCATGACGGTAAATGTTGGTAAAACGCGGTCAGACCCAAATTTCTACACCAGGAAAGATTTTTTTATAGAGTTAAGTGGTTTAGTTGTTAGGACATACCCTATGATGAACTTGTACAAAAAGCTTTTTGGTTCTAAATGTTCCAGTTATGCTCAAAGTTTGTCCGGCGTTCCGTAGGGTCTCAGCTTCCTTCCCTGTCCAACGATAAGGATGTTGACTCGGAGAAAAAGTTGACATATACAGACAAATAAGAAATCGGAACGAATCAACCAAAATTAATTAAATTATAAATTAGATGGAAATGAATCATGGAGCATCCTGTAGTCTCAGAGGTATCTCGGACTATATAATTTATGATCCTGCTGGAATATCTTTAACTGGAATAGTACCATAAAGTGTACTTTATGTGTTGCAAACTGCAACATCACAACTCTTGATTTGAACAATTCTGTTATGCACATGCTTGTCAATAAAGGCAATCGGATAATGGTTGAGGAAAAGAATCTGTTTGAATAATTTGATATCCTTTTCATCGAATTTTGGATGAAAAAGTTGAAAAGCTCTATCAAATTTCTTACAATTCCTAATCTATTTCGAATGCAATGATTTGAATTGGAATTTAGTGTTCTTACTGAACGAATTGTTTTTTTTGTGCCAATTAGAGATAATATAATTTTTATCAGTTTTTATTAAATTCAAATCAAGGAAAATCAATCTACCTTCTTTTTCAATTTCAACAGTTAACTGTATTTTTGGATGTATACTATTAAAAACATTAAGTAGGATATCCACACTTTGTGCATATAAGGAATGTACAGAATCACCAACATATTTTACATAACAATCCAACTCAGAATTAATTTGATCGAAAATTTAATTTTCCAAATGTTTCTATAACAATTTCAGCAAGAATTGGGGACGAGACTAAGCCTATAAGAGCTCCATATTTTTGTTCATAAAAAGTTCCATTGAATTTGAAATAAACGGAATTGAAAACATATTGAATAGTATCAAGCAATTGTTTTATGGATGTCTTAGTATGAAGTGTGATCGTATCCCATCTTTTCTTTTATGGCAAGTTCAACTCTTTCATATGAAAGGTAAGGAAACATGACTATGACGTCAAAAGAAACGAAAATGTGATTTATTGGTATTTTCACATTCTCAATTAATTTTGGAAAAGCAGCTCTATTTTTAATTGATTGTTCCGAAAGGGTTACTGATTCTTTGATAATTTCGCTAAGTAGTTCTTCTAATTTTCCTGTGTGTGAATCATTTGTATAAAAACTGGTCGTACAGGAAAATTTACTCCACGAGAGGCTTATGGCAGCAATCGCTGCCAGCTAGTTCATCCTACCCCTTGGACTGAAAGAAGCACAAAGAAAACTCCTGTATTTTTCAATTTCTTCACTTCTCAATAATAAAAAATTGATACCCTGGTATATATTTTCGTGTTCTTTGTGTATTTTTTTGAGCATCGGGACCACCAATCATTTTAACAATCTTCACAAACTTTTTTTCCAATTTTTTGATTTTGAATGGGAAAAGGGACCGAAAAAACTCTATACATTTCAATTTCTTCGTGGAAAAAAAGGATGTGAAAGAGGACAGAGAAAATTCCGTACTTATCAGTTCTTTCACTTTCCATAATAAAAGAATTGATATTCTAGAATATACTTTTAAGTATGATAGTGTGTTTTTCGCAGCATCAGAACCACCAAGAATCTTCACAATCCTTACAAACTTTTTTCCAATTTTTTTTCCCAATGGGAAACGGGACGAAGAAAAAGGAAAAAAGAAAAGAAGAAAAAATGGCAAAAAGGAAAAGGGGACTGAAGAAGGGGACAGAAAAAAATCCATTTTTCAGCTTCTAGATGGAAAAGAGGACTGAGATAGGATTGAGTGAACTCTGTATTTTTTAATTCCTTTACTTTTCATAATGAAAAACATTGATATCCTAGTATATATTTTTGTGTGTTTTTAGTGTTTTTTTTTTGAGCATCAGAACCATCAAGAATCTTTACAATCTTTACAAACTTTTTTCCAAATTTTTTCTAATAGAATGATGGGTCAAGAAAACTCTGTGTTTTTTATTTTCTAAATAGGAAAGGAGACTGAGAAAACTCGATTTTTTAATGTCTTCATAGAAACAGGGGACTTAAGAAAGAGGCAGAAAAGTCTGTAATTTTTACACAGTTTCTAAATAGGAAAGGGGACTGAGAAGAATTTGAGTCAAGGAAAAGGGGACTTAAGAAAGAGATAGAAAACTCTATATTTTTCAGTTTCTAAATAGGAAAGGGGACTGAGAAAATTCTATACTTTTCAATTTCTTGATATGAAAGGGGACTAAGAAGAATTTAAGTCAACTCTGTATTTTTCAATTTCTAAATGGGAAAAAGGGACTGTAAGAACTCAGTATTTTTCAATTTCTTCACTTTCCATAAAAAAATAAATGCCACAAGCCTCTAGAAACTCTATGAATTTCAATTCACAGAAGGAATTTCAATTGACGTTTTTCAATTTGTCAAGATTTTTTAATTTATCACTTTTTAGGAAAAAAAAACCTAAAAAGTGATATCCGATAGAAACTTCTATTTTTTACCATCAGAACCTTCCGAGGTATTTTTAATTATTTTTTCCCATAAATTGGACTCCAAAAGCTTTCAAATGAATCAAGAAACATCTGTATAATCCTTGCAGGAGGGCCACAGTGTCCAAAACAAAAAACACCCTTACGCAATTCTATATATAAATTCAAAAAATGAAATGAGCTTCAATCAGGTCATAGGCCAAAGACAAATAAGCGTGAAACTGTGTCAATATCGGGCCTTACAATATTTTTTCCCAAACATTTTTGAATCCTTAATCCTTCTAGAATTTTGAATGTACCTTATAGAAGCATTCTTGTAGGATCATTCGAAATAACTGTAAAACTATCTTTACCATTCAAAATATGCATCATTTTTTATTATAAACATTTTTCAAGATCGCAACCGTAAAAATTTAAGAAAAAATTTGTTTCGAAAAATTCCTTGTTTAATTCCTCTTCTAATAAGCTTTGTGGAACCCCATGATTCGAAAAAATCGTTTGATGGAGCAA
The DNA here is from genome assembly GCA_032362435.1 of Melikaiella ostensackeni. Lineage (NCBI taxonomy): Eukaryota > Metazoa > Arthropoda > Insecta > Hymenoptera > Cynipidae > Melikaiella > Melikaiella ostensackeni. The sequence goes on from JAUMHM010086795.1 coordinate 10,404, forward strand.
TAAATTTTGCTCTGAATTCTTCAACTTTGTTATTTGATAATTTTGATATATTAGCTTCAAAGTTATGAAGGATTTCAAGGAATTCAATATACTTTTTGCATTCTCATCAGAGAAGGTATTTTATTTGTGTAAAATTTGCCTTCCCCCCCGTTTTTGTTAAATATCCACGTTTTGAGACCCCCTGAACCCGCCAAACAGGTTTTTACGAATTGGTCTGTCCGCCTGTATGTCTGTGTGTCTGTCTGCCTGTATGTTGTATGTCTTTCTGTATGTACAGGGTTCGATTGAAAAGTAATGAGCCTTATTTTTTTTAAGCAGTTTTATTAAACCTTTTGGCTTATAC
>JAUMHM010086796.1:0-10746 GCA_032362435.1 Melikaiella ostensackeni
CGCCTGTTCTTTCCCTTCTCCTCTAAAATCAGCGCTTTCGCTCTTAGGTCCCTTTCTTCGGAGCGCGTCACAAATATTAATGCATTATTATTGCAATTACTTTTATTATTAATATCAGTGTGAGGCCTGGAGCACCAATGTAGGGTCTGGAGCACCAATGTAGGTTTAAATGCAGACCCTACTTTGACGCTAAACGTGGAAAAACGGCAGACTTCGGACATTTTTAGCGTCAAAGTAGGGTCTAAATTGATTGAAATCGCTGCTTATTTAGAATGTACTTTATTGCTCCCAGTGTCTACCTAAGGTAGGAGTTATAGGTTCCAAGCAGGGCGTAAATTTCGACTCAGGGTATTTTAAAAGTAAGGTGCTGAGTTGAAGATTCTAGTTTTTCTGCAATAAAATTCTCATATACATATAGCAAAATTAATACAATACAAAATTATTAATAACAAAAGTTAATTATAATCGTGGAAGTAACGTAGGTTTCCTCCTAGCTTCATAACCAAGAGGGTGCAAATGAAAATATTGGATGTACAAACAGTACGAACGACGTATAAACGTATGCAGAAAGAAAATTTTAAAAACATAGTTCTATGTCAAACATAAATTGAGAACCCCGGCAACCTGTGATTGTCGACGTGAACATCGTTCAAATTTTCTCTCGAAAATTTTAAGGATGGCCTGCGTGACAAATAGCATATTTCCGGTGTTTTCAAAATACGAGCTTGCTTCCCCTTCATCGCACTTTAGACATAATTCCAAACTTGGTCTATTCTTCACCGGGCCCATTAGCACAAATCCCCAAAATCCGAGTTTAGGCACGAACACGGTACGTTCCCCAAACAATAGTGCTATGTTAACACCAGAGCGCCGGGCACAAATCCCGTTAGCTTACCTGACGCCAGCATGGGTACACGGCCTTGCGTCTGTCCCTTTTCCTCACACGCGCGTTTGCTCTTCATCTCTATCATCTTTCTATCCTCTTCCATCCCACTACATTCTTCCGCTCTCAGACTCACATGCCAGCCCGGGGAGCTCAACTTGGCTGAACGCTCACTATGGAACTTAGAAATAGGGCTCGCAAACAGAATAAATAATTATAAAAAAAGGGACTAGTGGACCCGATAGGAATAATTAACACTAATAAAATGTTGCACTTTTTAACAACCACAATTCACCCGGGACGACTTTCCATTTCAGTAACTAGGATGAATATTAGCCAATATTTTCTTTAGTGATAAAGCTGTAAATAACAAGGTTTTACGCTAGATATTAATCTTTTTAGTTAAGGTAGCTGATAAGGACATTGATTGTGAATATTTAATTGTAAGGGACATTTAACCGTAAATATTTAGTCATAAAGACTTGACAAACGGGTCACATTATTTTATTTAGACTGTAGACTTAACTAACCGGTATTCGAATTATTTAAGTTGCATGTTAATAATTTTAAACAATGTATTTTAAACAATAAATCCGAACATCGGTTACAATCCTAATATTAACATCATTCTTTTTCAGGTTAGCTAATCAACCTAAAACTTCGACCCAAGTTAAACCTATCTTAGTGTTACTATAGTGAGTGCATCTCATTCGTGCCATTTCGACATTTCTCTTTCTTTGGATCCATAGGCCCCGTGGCCGGACTCACGACCATCATCTCCCCCTTTGTGCTCAGTGATTAGTAATGGTGAATAATTTAGTGTATCAGAAGTTTAAGTTTTTCTCTACCCCCGCGTTTCTCCTGTAACCCTTCCCTTCCTCGTAACTTTAGGCTAGCCGCTACTGCAGGTTAGCCGGGTGCCGTGGACACACTCTTTCTCCTCTTCTTCTATTTTTTTTGTTCTTTTTGTTTCGGGAAAATAATACGGTTTGCCGCTACTGCAGGTAAGCCGGTTATTTTCCCCTCCCCTCCTTCTATCGGGACAGGGTACAGCAACGGGCCCGCGTGCTCTCTCTCGCGATTTGCAGATAAATTGACTTTCTTTTGCTCCTTCGGTCTCGTTGAAGAAAACTAGTGACGGGTCCGCGTGCCCATCGTGATTTGAGGGCGAAAAAAAGGGGAGATATCACTTTTAATTATTGCCAAACCTTCACGATCTTGGTGTTCACTTAACGATATTGTCCGGGCCTTTGAATAATATCGTGAAGAAGAAGGCCAACCCCAACCCCGCTACTCGACGGCGCGGAGGCGACAAGCGGAGGCAGCCATGTTGGCTGCTCAGGTGTACGACCCTGCAACGCCGGGACTCTTCCCCGAAGGAAGCTGGGCCTTGAGGGCGATCTTCCATGGCCTCCCCGGAACCAGAGACACGCGCGCTCGACGACCAACCGAACCGCGCATCCCTCTTAGCTTAAAGCTTCCTCGCTTCCATCGAGAACCACGCCAGGCCTTTCCTCCGACACGTTTCGTGCGACACCCTGACGTTCCGCACGTGCCGGCGTCCCTTCTTGAGCCGCCGCCGGATTGGCTTCCGTGTCCGTCTCCCCTGGAAATATTTAAAGGCTCGTTGCCTTCCACTTCGGATGACGCGATAAAGGCACCGCGCGAGTCAACGACTGCACTCTCGCACCCCGGGGTTCCAACCGCGTCCACCCCGACCCTCGGGGAAGCTTTAACTCCAAACTTCGCAGTTACCTCCCATCAAGCCTCAGGCCTCGAAGCCACACCGCCACAATCATCGGGAGAACGCCATCCCTCTTCCCGCACTCCGGTTACTCGAACCGTGATCACCATCACCCCCAGCACTGGGGCGATGTTCTCGATCTCGCGGCAGTAGGGTCCCCGGAAACTTTCTAGCCAACATTGCTGGGCTCTCTGCCGAACAAGCGAGTCCGCACGAGCTCTCCAGCATGTGCTCATTATAAAAGAAACCTGCGCTTTCAGATCTTTATCCTCCCCCCCTCTCACCTATCGTGCAGTGCCCGTGTTCACCTACCGCTATCGCGCCCTAAAAATATCTTGGGCTTATCTTATATCTTATCTTATATCTTGGGCATATCTTGGGCTTTAAAATTAATAATTTCTTAATTACCATTTTTCATTTTGTTTGACTTTCTGTCTCTCAGGTTTCCAAATGTATAACTTTGCAATTTTCAATGGTTGTTGTGTCTCATACTCAGGAGGGGGTGCAGTGTATAGGGGGGTGGGGGTGGCAGACAATATGAAAGCGTTTAAAAAAATTTTAGTTTAAACTCAATAACAGATCGCTTTATTTCTCATGCTCATTACAAAGTAAGCAATAAATAAAAATCAGTATTCTAAGTGAATAAGTGTAGTGCAATAATGTCTTAGGACTATACTGCCGTCCAAACGAAAATCGACGTATCTGCAATTTTATCGTATCTGCATAACAGGTACCAAAATGTTCCTCATTCCATTAATTTTCGTATTTAGATTGTCTGAAAAGAAAGTGAATTTTAAAAAAATCGAGTAATTAAAAAAAATAGCTGAGTAACATAACCTAAAATTTTCGTTCATATTCCTTCAAATTACCGGATACGAAATTTAAATACCATTTTTTGTATGAAACCTCACTTTTACATTATTATCCTACCTGTTTCATTCAATTCATGCCTAAATAAGGTTAAATATTTACGTAAAAAGGAAATCGTATCTGCATACAGATACGAATTTTCGCTCTACCTCAAAATCATTCGAAGTGCAGATACGTCGACACTTGTTTGGACGGCAGTATAGGTGTATGTTAAAATAAGAATGTAGTGTTTCAAATTTACGGTTATTAGACACTGTTTAAAAATAACTCGCATTGAATATAAATGTAGAAAGATTGTTATTATATTTTAGTTATATAGAACAATAATTAATTTTATATACAAAAAAGTTGACGCGCAAAAAATTTGTCTTAGGAAAAAAAAGTGAAATGTACCAAAAACTTTTTCTTGAATAAATCACTGAAAAGGGCCCATATATGGAGCCGAAGCGTCTGCTTGAAATCCAAATCTTCTTCATCATTTACGGACCCCAAAGCCACAAAACCAAAAATTAATATTTTTACTGATGGTCGAAAAAAGCCACGAACAATAGTATAGAGGTTAACAGAACCGATCTCAAAATAAAAGGTCGTGAAGTCCCCCTAGTAACTATCACTCCTAACCACTCTCCCGAAATCAAAAACACCCAAACACCTGCAGCAAATTCTAGAAAGTGTATTCCAAGCCTAATAAGCATCCCAACAAACAACAAATTTCAACCCTTAGAAAATCTTTCCACCCAAGATGCTAGCGTCGACACGAACCCACAAGCATCATTTAGTTTAGATAAACTTAGAGTTATAAAAGAGGACAAAAGGAAGAATTCGGGAAAAAATTTGTATAATAGCCAATACTTGCTGTCTGACGGAAAACCCGAGTAAGTGACATTTGCTATAGAGACTATTTTCAGACAGTCTTGCATGGGAAAGTTAACCTCTATATAAGCGCACGAGTGAAGCAAATGCGCAAACGTAGACAAGTACGAAGAGCGGAAGGCGAATACTGAAATCACACCAGCCAGCAATTAGGGGAAATTATGCAAGGGTAGTTCACTCAAATTTCCAAACTTTTTACTTACTTCATAAAAAATGATTGAAAACAGTAATAAAAACCACGGAAAATCTTAACTCTTTATTTAATTATTTGCGCGAAAAAACAGCTTATCAAGTCAATTATTTACCTGCTTTTGATATTTTTATGAAATTTTTTTGAAGTTTGTTTTTCACGCTTCCCATTGAAGAGTAGGTCATCGCTTCTTGTGAAAAAATTAGAGATGAAAAAATACTTCTTCATGCATAATTGTAAAGTATCACCGATAGACCCCAAACTCTAATCGTTTTAATGGGGTGGAATAGCGAAATTTATACGAACTATAGAAAAAAATGATCAATTCGATATGTATTGACACCTTCAGATCTCGGAGAGTACAAAGGGCTGATACACAAAACCTCATGCCAAAACTAACCCAAAAAAAGTGACAGTTGTTAGAATTATTCGCCTAAGTCCTGTGAAGTTGTTTTTGGGTCCATTCTGTAATACCGTTCAAAAGAAGCAATTGTCAATGTGACCTACACCTTCTGACCTACTCTTCAGAAACGCACAAAGTAACAAAAAGTTCTTTAATAGTTTGAATACAAAACGGATAGCCTTCGGCTTCAGATATATTGGTAATTAGAATCCAAAATTCAACTATAATGCAAAAATCAATCAAGAAATAATTTTATTTCGATGGAAACTGTTCACATAAGATAGTCTTATATTTTTGTTTTCATACCGAAAATCAGCTTTTTTGATCTTACAAATTTTTTACTCATAATGTCTCGAATAAATTTCGTCCAGTTACGCTAAATATTTTGCCGAAAATTGTAATCAAAAGCTGTATGAAAATTTTTTGCACATATTCTATTAAATTCAAATGGGCTACTCTCTGAAATGACCTACTCTTGCATAGTTTCCCCTACCTGTGCGCACGTGTATCACACGCTATTTTTTACAACAACCGCCCAAGAAAGCTGCAAGCTAAGGGCTGCTCCGTAACAGTGACGGTAAGAGCCCTGTAACGTAACCTCGAAACTCTGCCGGTGTGTACTATATACTATGTTTTATAGCGCGCATGAACCAATATTATTTTCGCACCGTCGACTGCGATAAGATACTTTGCACATGATTTAAAGGCGTGTTAAGTCCAACTTTTGAGGATGGGTTCGCAAATGTATATTATCATGTTATCCTAGCGATCAATAAAATGATTTCCGAAACAGTGGATAGGCTATTAGAACAGGGGATAGTTGAACTTGGTTGAACTGTCTAGTTCTGACTAGCCATACCCGATATTTATGATAAAAAAGACCAGGAAGAGATTACAGATTCCGCTTAGATTTCGGGAAAAACAATAATATCACAGAGAAAGACCTGCATCCAATCCCACTTATGACCGAAATATTGGACACCTTGAGATCAGTGAAATTTATTCATAAAATTGACTCAAAACTAGCTCCTTTTCAAATACCAGTAAAGGAAAATTTAAAACCAATAACAGCGTTCACAGTACCTGAAAAAGATATGTACCAATTCAAAAAGATGACATTTGATCTAACCGTGGAAGTATAAAACAATTACAACGCGTAATTGGGACGGAAGGTTGGTATAGAAAATTTATACCGCAGTTCGTATAAACAGTATAACACTCGAATAGGTTATTGTAAAAGGAAAAACTTGGAACTGAGCACTGCAGCAAGACGAGGCCTTCCGAAAAATTGAAGATCTTCTAATGTCAGCAACAATTTTAACTTTTCCAGACTTCAAACAGCTATTCCAACTTAAAGCTGAGGCCAGTAGCACGGGGTTAGGAACCGTAGTTACTCATACCATAGAGGACGTAAAATATACGATCGCGTATGCTAGTAGAGGGCAGAAAGGTACCGAATCGCGGTTCTCAGCTTCGGAAAAAGAATGCCTAGCCGTGGTTTGGCTATAAAAAAATTTTAATCCGACCTTGAGGAATATCGTTTTAAAGTCATGCGGACAACCTAGCATTAAATTTGCACCATAGTTCGTACCTTAAATAATCCTACAGAAGGATTACCCAGGTGGGCATTAGAACTTTTAGAGAATGATTACGATGTAATACCATATACCGAAAAAGTAGCTCGAAGTTTGTCCCAGACGCTCTATTGAGGTCAGACAGGCCAACCAAAACAGTCGTGTTCGCGTTAGCTTGCAATTCAGAAAAATCAAAAGCGCATGCAAAGGATCATACAGTTCAATGTAACTCTGTGAGAATGAGATAAGTACAAAAAATACCAGAAGATAACGAAAAATGGTGAATAAGAGATTCGCGACTTTACTTTTTAGACTAGACCTAGTGAAATTGAGATTATTATCAGACTCAAATACTTGGATATCAGTTGTACCTAAAAGACTCAGAGCTCAAGTTTTACGGGAAAACCACAATGAAATTCAGGCGAGACATTCAGACTCAGAAAAAAAACATATGTGAGAATATCCGGGAATTATTTAGTATTCAGATTATCAGTATTCAGACGTTATCAGGTATGATGGAAATTGCGAAATTTGTCAAAGACTAATCTAACCTAGCAATCAAACGAAATTAGAATTATGGGAAAAAGAACTGTAGGAGAACCGTGGACCAGGATAGCATCGGTTATCAGGGGACCACTTCCTATATCGAAAAAAGGAAAAACCAATACATTTTGGCATTCGTAGATTCTTTTACCAAATGGGTAGAAATTATACGAAAATAACTATCAAATCAGTATAATTGTCGAATTCACATTCCACATAAAAGTAAACTCTCGATGGGGAACACCACGTGTCCTTCACACGGACGATAGTACATAATTTGTAAATAAAACCATGCTAGAATTTAGTGAAAAATTCGGTATCAGACATACAAAAACTCCGAAATATCACACTCTCAAGGAAGCCCAACTAAAAGGTACAACATGACCATTAGACAAATTATTAAGGCATACCTAGAAAATAACCACTCAAGTTGGGATGAACACATAGATGACCTCCAGTTCGCGATCAAGGCGGTTACAAAAGTTAATAAGCAGTCGCGGACAATCGTCCAGGGATCGTCCCGAAGGAAAAACCCCCAAGCTAAGGCGTGAGCAACCGTGCCGAAAGCTAAATGCCACCTGGGTGAGGTTTTTTTTACGATGTTTCTGGGATACCGGGCGACTTTACAGAGTATGCCGCCTTACCTCTTCATGCGGGGCTCTGCAAGGGTGGACGAACCCTTTCCCTAGCTGCTCGTGACAACAATCATGACCACACCAAACCCAGTTATGAATGCGGTTCGAAATAATCGAACGCGCAGAGCACCTGACAATGGGTCGGCAAACAGTGCCAATCGCCTTAGAGTTCGGAGTGCTACAGATAATTTGGATGGAAATACGATGACGGATCGGCGAGGCGGTCGACGCTTTGGGTGGAAGGAAGGACTCAGAGATGACTTGCTGAATTGCTATATATGTATATTGCTTCGCAAGTGCTTTTTACGGTTAGGACTCTTTTCCGCAGTTAGAGATAGGACATTACGGATCTAAATGTGTGATAACTTTTGCCCGCAAAGCAATATTGAGTTGCTTGTAGTGTAGATTTCGTCAGCACAACATTTCACTGAGTGTCATTAAATTTAGAAAGGTGTACTTCAAAAACTTACATATTGAACATTTTGATATTCAGCCATAATATATAGATATTTTGGCATCATGTCTGATATCTTTTATTTAATATACAAGATATTGCAGGACAGTATCTATTTATATTGAAAGGATAAAATCTGTGATATTAACCATCAATGTTCAAGATATTGAAGAAGCAAAATTTCATCGGAGCAATTTCGTTGACGTGTGGCGTGGCGAGAGAAGATTTCAACCCCGCTTTGTCCATAACTCGAGAATTCGTCGCGTGTGTTGTAGCTTTTCGGAGTAATATTGTGTTTAACTTTTTGAAACATATTGGATTAAGTGTTTTTCGACATGATATTATGATTTTTTGAAAAAAATAAGGACTTGGCGCTAGGCGACACTTATATGTTAGCGTTCTTGAATATCGCAGTCCGCTGTTTACGAAAATTGAATAATTATCAATAACGGCAAATGCTTGAGGATCGGAAATAATAAACGGTGGACTATGATATAAATCCCTTCGAATTTCATAAAAATTTTCAGGCTTTATAGGTGATTTCTGCTTAATTAACAAACATTTCTTGAATATCTTAGATTCTGCCCTCTAATATCTTGGATATTGTCAGTAAAAATCTTCTTTTTAATATCTATGGATGCTCTGCTTTGATATCTAGATTTCTGTCCTATAGTTAAGTCGCTAAGATTTCACCCAGTAATATCTACAGATTCTGTTTTAATATCTATTTTTCTCCATGTAGAGTGTCAATTGTACTTAAAAATGTGTCAGAAAATCAAAATAAATTGCGCAGGAAGAGATGCGTGCGTGTTACGGTTGGGATATTTAAAGCGTAAAACTGGTGACACTAGTTTGGGATATTCTGAATGGCAGTAAGATGAAGGCACACTATCAAAGCCATGAAATATAGATAATCTGAAATATCTACATTAAGGTTACTCTGAATTGGATTTTTGTTTATAATTCTTTTAAAGAGTGAATAATATATTACATGATCACCTGTCTTGATTTTAACAGGTACAGAACAAGCAAATCTTGGAAATATGTCAATGATGGGTAATATGTGAGAAATCAAAGGTTATAAACCCTTGTTTTCTCATTCGTATGGTATCACCTCAACGAGATGGGCTCGTTGTGTTTCAGAATCAGTTTCAATGTTTTTGAAGTATTCATTTGTAGAAGATTCCGCACTTCCAATCATCATATTATTGTCAACAATTTCGGTTCGCGAGGCTGTTATAACTTCATAGATAGACTCAATTTTATGTTCCTATCATATGTTGTGTTAGACCAAAATTTACTGCATCATTTAGAAACTGAGCTTTAGCTAAATTGCACAACTTTTTGTTTTCAATATCAAAATTGCCTTCAAATGTGACTTTGAATCCAATTCAAGGAAACTCCTGGTTTGCGGATAACTCGTATTGCCTATATTAATTTGATGTTTATCAAAACTTATCGGTGAATCTCGAACCAATAATCTTTTCTTAAATAATTTGTGTAATCACTACATATTAGCTTTATCCATTTTCTTATTTTCTAATATTAAATGATACTTGCTTGCAATATCATCTATTAAAGTCGCCGTTGTTTCTTTCTTTGCTGACTTGAAGGATATTTGACCACCATCATTCTGCAAATCTTCATACTCAAAATCTCCATTCTTCACCTCATTCTTGACTTCATCCTTGAGTTGGTTAAGATCCTTGGTTAAGATTAATATCTTTATAGATTACAACAAAGCCATATTTATTATAATTCCAGCAAGTTGAACGTAACTCTTTAAATCGAAGAAAACATATATCATAGCAACATTCACATGATCGTCGTATATGTGTTTAAGAGTCACCCCATCTTGTTTAAATGAAACCAAGAAATTAACATTCTCTCTTATGAGATGCTTAGGGATACGTGAGTACGTTTGACTCAAGTAAAAACAATCGCCATCCTCATGACTACCTATGAAGAAAAATGCTTTTACATTATCTTGTTTCTCGCAAGCATCATTATAAAAAATTATTACTGAATTTGACTGGGCCTCACTTGGTCTTACTACATTTTCATGTTTATTAAAGGGATAGTACTCACCGCCATCTATTGCTTGAAGAATTTTTCCTAAAAACTGATACTTGGATTGTTTTAACGATTTTGAGCAAACATACAAGTTTTAAAATCGTATTCCATTAGGATGTCTTAGTAGAGCCATCAAGAGCTATCAAACTTGCCACAGTTGGATGGTCTACAATGTATTGCTCGTATACTGTTTGGTAGCAAATGTCGATCTTGTTTTCCTTCTTTTTCATGTTGCCTTAGCCAATCAATGTTCACAATAGGGAATCCAAAACAGATTGTGTAAATTTTTTTGCGAGGTCGCTTTTCCCCCTCGAAAATAAATAGTTTTTATTACAGACATTTTTTTCGTTAGATGCGTATTTTTCGAGATTTTTCGATGTTTCAAGATAAAAGAAACACCCTGTACAACCATTACGTTCGAATCGAGATTCTGAGCTTCGCGCGCGTTGTTGCATGCCGCTAGATGAATTTTGGTATTATATATATTTATGTATTTTCTATTTA
>JAUMHM010086798.1:0-10744 GCA_032362435.1 Melikaiella ostensackeni
TAGAAAAAAGAGGATATGTGACAAGATAAGAATTTTTATAATTGCTCGGCGAATTGCGGATGTCGTCCCGACGGCTGCCACCAGACTGACTAGTTCTTCCGTTTAGTCGAGAGCTGAAGGTCCAGTCAAAAGTTCAGGTCAACAAAGTGAAGCTCGAGTCTCATAACTGAACATCCCTGAGACTGTATTTTGTCTGTTCCTGGGTGGGTGTATAATACCGATGAATTCCAACAAATTGAAAAAAAAGAAAAGCAAAATTAGAAATGATAATCGCCATGTCCTCGTTCGTATCTCCGGGCTCACAGACAATTTCCAGCAAAGTTCAGTAATATTTAAATTTTCGGCCGCCATATTGGAACAACCATCTTGAAATTTTCAAAAACTGATTCAAGATGCGTGATCAGCGACTCCAAAAACCCCTTAAAGAACATTTTCAGCAAAATTCAGGAATATTTTCATTTTCGGCCGCCATATTGGATCCGCCATCTTGGAATTACTAAAAACTGAGTTCAGATTCGTGATCAGCGACCTCGAAAACTCTCTCTTACGAATTTTCATAAACAACCGTTTATATGAAAAATGTATGCCGAGAAGGGTTATAATATCATCAAATCAAAAATCACATAATTCAATATTATTCGCTTCAATCTATTTAATCACTTTAAGGATTTCGGAGATGTTTTAATCTCGTGGCGAGAAAGCACAAATTCTTTCAAGAAAAACAAGCCTTTTATGAACCAGGTTGAGAAATGAATTTCTGCCTGTTCCTAAAGGTGCCTTTCGTTTTCGGGAGAGAGTTAAAAGGTTAGGCTTTTACCCCTAAGACTTTAACTTTCTTCACTCTGGAGAGAAGTATGAGACAGGACAAGAGGATGAATCCTCCAATCACCCTCAAGGTACTCTTCTTGATCTGTGCGCTTCGCTCTCAAGGTCTCAACTGCCGTTTTGGTGCTCGGCGAGCATTTTTTATGGTCGTCTTTACGTCAGTTAACGGAAGTTTAGTTACGTGCGCGAAGAATAGAAAGAAGGAGTGAAACTTGGAGAGAAAAAGGAGACACAGATATTGGCTGTCTCCTCCCCATCAATACCCGCTGTCGAAAGTTTTGTTTCTCCTATCTATTCGGCGCGCGCGTACCCAGCCTTCCATCCGCCGGTGTAAAGACGACCTATGACACACGTCCCACTTCAGTCTCCTACTATACGCGAGCTTACTCAAGTGGGAGGCCGAAGAGTCTACGTTTTACATTTCTCTGCTGTGCGATGCAATGTTACGCAATACTCGCATTGGAAATTACCCTTTTGCCTATGGGCAGGCTATCCCTGTAACTCGCAGGTTACATCTGCCCCCCTTTGAAATCAGCACCATTGATATAACAAAAAAAAATTTATTTCTCACGATCGATTATTCAGTGGTGATGATTTCAAATCCTCTTTTGCTCTTCTCACCTCGGATCCGTATTTCTTTCCGCTTGTACTCCTCCCTGTTGTTGAGATGAGGACTTCTTAGGATGTTCTTCTCCTTGAACGCACTTTGTACCACTACGACGGATTAATATACCGAATCTACGTACCGCAGGAATCCATCCACACATAACCATCGAGAGTGATGAGGAGCAAAGACAGTACAACGCCAACGATCTACGCAAGTATCGTTGGAAGGAAGTCGATGGAGGGGATGTAGGAGAAGCAGCCGGAGGAGCCGAGAAGCTTGAGGGTTGACAAGGACGGAGAGACAGGTCAGTATCTGCCGGAACGCCTACGATGGCGGACGCAATCACAGAAATCGAAACGCTTGACACTCACTGCAACGTGTCTATCCAATGCAACGTTGACAGTGCGGAGGAGGACTTTTATGAAAGGGAAAGCCATAACTACCGGGTATTAGAGACCAGACCCCGCTTTATCACCACAGGTGCACGATGGCCTATCAGACTACCAGGAATGCGCCTGTCTGAAGTTAGTAATGCAAAAATTACGATGAACACGCGCAAGCAGGGAGAAGAGACATCTGATGAAGCCGATCCCTTGGTCGTATCGCTGAAGCTCTCGACACCCAGGAAAGGAGAGGAAAATGCGCCAGGAGAAGAAGCGAAGCAGGGAATGAGGACGTCTGATGAAGCAGATCCCATATCCGCATCGCCGAAGCTCTCGACATCCAGGAAAATAGAGGAAAATGCGCCAGGAGAAGAAGCGAAGCAGGAAGTGAGGACGTCTAATGAAGCAGATCCCATGGCCGTTTCGCCGAAGCCCTCAAAATCCAGGGGAGAAGAGGAAAATGCGGCAGGAAAAGAAGTGGAGCAGAGAATGCGGACGTCTGATGAAGCAGATCCCATGGCCGCGTTAACGAAACCCTCAACATCCAGGGAAGGACTCCAGAAAGAAAACGTCAGCCTTGAGGAGAAAGTTACCAGCATACAAACTACAAAGGCCAAGAAGGTGAAGGCCAAACCAAAAAATCTTCTTGCTGAACTGCGACGAGCATTCCTAAGGGCAAAACGGGACAAAGCCCAGAGGGAGAGACGCGACCCTGTTGAGGCGAATGAAGGAGCGCACTGTACCATCAAATTGGGCAGTTGTATGTCCGCGTATATTTGCCGACTGAGGCGTACGGCTTTACCCCTCCAGGGGCCCTGCTACAACCACCCCTGACAGTGGCGGACTGGGATATCGCTTGAATCGTTCTTGGTTAAGATTCAAAAACTCCTCCGATATGCACGTAATCACTGCCCCAGTATCGCTTAGTGCTTTTGTAAAAATCCCAGCGATTTGAACATTGGCCGTTTAGCATTTTGACCGTGGTTTCGCCGTGGATCCCAGTGTTTCCTCCGTGAGTTCTTCCCTAGTATTGGTTAGCATGTGAGCGAAGTATGTGATGTTTGCCGCCACGTCAACTTCCTTGGGGCAATTTTTTATTGACATGGCTCTTGCTCGTTTCCCGTATTTGGTGTTCGTTCCTCCTGTAGGTAGTCCAAGTTCTCCACCATCTGATGATTTTCTACCTCTATGTTTCGTACCTTATAGGGTTGTTGGTTCGGAGGCTGTCTCGAAGAGTTTGCTTCGTGTGGAGCACGGCGCCCCCGAGCTTCCATTTTGTCGGAAACTAATATTTCCACGCGAACGATTTCCCCCTCCATTTTGATGTGGTGAAGACCAGCTGTTGTTGTTATTTGTCAGGTTATCCGTTCTGTGCTGGTTGTTTCCTGGATTTTGTGGACAACTGTTGGTGTTTCCAATTTTGTCGAACTCTTCTAGAAGTTCGATTAATTGTCCACAGCGAGTGATTCCTCTACCTACAATGGCATATTTATTTTCGTCATTGAACTGGCACGCTAGCTCCCTCACAATTTCACCTTGGGTGGGAGCAGGTGTTAGCTCACTAACGTGGGTGAACATTTTGGTGGCATATTCAGCCCTTTAGCGGTCCTCGCCATTTTGATAATGCCCAAATTTCAACTTTTTTTCACTTCATGTTGTGTGTGTTCTCTCCAATAGCGTTATTGAAATTTGGTCGTGAAGATGTCTAGGTCTGAGACCTCATTTTTGATTACGAGCCACCAATCATTGGGCGGGCCCGATAGCGATCTTTCAATTAGGTATTCGGCGGCGCATGCTCTGGGACGCACCACCTCCCAGTACTGCTTGAGCTGACGCAGGTACCTCATTGGACTCACCTTTCCGTTGAATTCCGGCAGCACGTACTTGATGTTAGGCTTCATCATTGCCATGTGATTTTTGGGCCTGCGATCCGTTCAGCAACTCTAATTTGGACGGTCTCTAATCGATTTATCTGTGCCTGCATACGCTTCTCCCTCTCTTTCAATCTTTCAACTGTGGCTGAGGCAGCTAGTTTCTTCTGCAGTTCTTTGTCTTTTTCGGCAATCTGCCGATCCCGGTGTTTCTTTTCCGCCTCCACTATCCGCTGAGTCTTTCTTTCCAGCTCCTCCAGTCGTTGATTGATCAGAGTCCATATCTGCACTGAGCTTGCCTCAATGGTACTCGGCGGCGTGATAAGGGCCTCTTTCAAATTCTCGAGAGTCACGTTGCGTATAGTCACCTCCAGATCCTCTTGATTTTCATCGTCACTGATGACCCCCTTTTTCGTTATTTTTGATGACCTTAAACTTGCTTTACTCATTTTTAATTTTTATGAGTTACTCACTTTCTATCACTTTTTGGTCTTCGTTAATTGTCTTTAATGTCTTTAAAAAAAAAGTAAGAAAAAAAACACTTTACACAGTTTTACACTTAGTTTAGTCTTGAGCGGTTTTCACAATTAATTTTTCACGCACTTTCAGCCACTCATCTAGCTTAACCATTCCCTTGGGTACATTGTCCGTTTGGCTAGAGAGTGGTGGTAAATAAACTCTATTCAATTTTTTGTCACCTTTAAAGAATGCCTTGACGAGTTTATTTTTCTCCGTTGAACTTTACGCTTCTAAGATAAGAATCCTATTCTTTTTTCTACGCGCATGCCCCACGTTGAGTGCCAATTGTAGCCCAACATAATTCGTTATGCAGATTAACTATATGAAAAATAACAATTTAAATTTGCATATATTTTAATTATCTTTCTTAATTTATAGATATAGGTGCGTTCTGCATGGAGAGAGAATAAGATTCTGACTTCAATGAATTTGGTTTTATTCAATAAACCTTACACTACGCTATTTGTACATATATGGATCCCTAGCAGCTAGCCTAAATTCTTTCTATATTCTAAAAAATGCAGTCGCTTGATGCGCTTAACGCAGTAATTTTACTTATAATGTAGACTTTATTACCTCAGATTGAGATATATATGAGATATGCACCTATTATCGATTATTTATATCCTATTTATTCCTTTTACATATTATTGTCCTACTTTTACCTCTAGGACGTCGTTCGTTGTACGAATTAGCTACTTATTTTATTATCTCTCTTTTTATTTTACATTCTTATTAATATTTTCTTGATATATATTTTTTCTTTCATGAATTTTTCTTGATTATCGCTATCCAGATTATTTACATTACAAAAGTTCATAAGATTCTTTTCTTTTCAAAAACTTCCTACTAGTACTACTTTTCTTGATAAGCATTTATCTTTTATTTATTCCGTCTATGGATGTGTTATTCTATTCTGTTGCTCTCATAGGGTCGTTTGAGAAGCAAAGAAGTTAATTTCTTAATACATTTGTAGTTTTATATACAGGTAATCGTGAATTTACTTTTCAGCCTAATCTATAAGGATTAAAGTAATTATAACATCTATTGACTTTCTAATAGTTCTATGATCTAGATATTTCGGCCTTTATTTTACGGTTATAAATCAAGTGGGTCTATAGAGTCCCTTGGACGTCTCCCAACTTGCTTCACTAGAGACGTGACTCGAGGTCCGCTGGAACTACACGACGAGAACGCTTTTTGTTAAAGGCGACAAGGACGGTCGCAGAAAGAAGTGAGAGGGAAATCCTCAAAACCAGGTTCTATCTTTCGTCGTTTTTCTTTTCCTCGGAGGAAATTTTGTTTCGAAGTGAAACTCACTTTCACGAGAGAAGTATTTGTGCCTCACCTGACATCCACCTGTAGCCGCTTTCTTAGCCAGTGCGGGGAGTAAACTACCGTCTGCCCATAAGAAGCTAGAGAGTGATTGACAGCTCGTGAATTCCAATATTCTACTTCTTAAGCCAGTTAACAGGGTGAACCCTGCTCTGCCCGTCAGTATTTAAACATTGGGATTTATAGATACCATAATGCTTCTCAATATCTGGGTAAAATTCACCAGCACGAATTAGAGAGATTTAAATTCTTTATATAAATTGCTTTACACGCCCTTGAGATATTTACACTCTTTCTGCCACCCATCTGTAGCCGCTCTCTTAGCCAGTGCGAGGAGTAAACTCTCGTCTGCCCATAAGAAGCTAGAGTATGATTGACAGCCAGTGATTTACAAAACTCAATTTCTCAGACCAGTTCACAGGGTGAAACCTGCTCTGCTTGTCAGTTATAAGTAGTCTAAATTATTAGCGGAAATATTCTCTGATTTAATTTCAGAAATTCAAGTAAATTGTAGGAAGTTATTAGTATCATCAATTCAAAAATCACATAAATTCAATATTATTCGCTTCGATTTATTTAATCGCTGTGAGGATTTCGGAGATGTTTTAATCTCGTGGCGAAAAAGCACAAATTCTTTTAAGAAAAACTAGCCTTTTATGAACCAGGTTGCGAAATGAATTTCTGCCTGCTCCTAAAGGTGCCTTTTGTTTTCGGAAGAGAGTCAGAAGGTTAGGCTTTTACCCCTAAGACTTTGACTTTCTTCACTCTGGAGAGAAGTATGAGACAGGACAAGAGGATGAATCCTCCGGTCACCCTCAAGGTACTGTCCTTGATCTGTTCGCTTCGCTCGCAAGATCCTAACTGCCGTTTTGGGGCTCGGCGAGCGGTTTTTATAACACACATCCCACTTCAGTCTCCCACTATACATGAGCTCACTCTGGTGGGAGGCTAAAGAGTCTGCGCGTTACATTTCTCTCCTGTGCGATGCAATATTACGTAACGCTCGCATTGGAGATTGCCTTTGTCGTTTGTGTGTTAGTAACTTTCTCCTCTGGGCTAACGTTCTCTTTCTGGGGTCTACAGCCACGTTTCGCTGGTCGTAGGTCTTTGTCGTTAAACAAGGCCTCCAATAGGACGTCAGCTCGTGTTTCCCTCACAGCATAAATTCCTCTTTTAGGTTTCGCCCCTGCTTTCTCCTCGTTGACTCGATGCCAGTGTTTTTCTGCTTCATTGTCAGGTGCTAGGTTTTCTTCACGAGTTTCAATGTTTTGGGCTGCCTCATTCTTGCGATTGGCCGATTCCTCATTTAGAGAGACAAATTTCAAAGAGTTGAGTGTGACTTCCTGCAGGATTTGTTGTTCGATAGTAATAAATCGTTCGTTGTCCTCCAGTGTCTTGACTTCCGACTAAGTAATTTGCTTGACCTCTTCTCCTCCCGCACTTTCCTCTCTTACTTAGGATGTTAAGGACTTCAGCGATACGGCCACGGGGTCTGCTTCATCAGACGTCCTTATTCCCTGCTTCACTTCTTCTCCTGCCGCACTTTTCTCTCCTTATCTGGATGTTGAGAGTTCAGGCGAGTTCAAGGCAACGTTGCACTGACTAGACACGTTGCAGTGAGTGTCGAGCGTTTCGATTTCTGTGATTGCGTCCGGCATCGTAGGCGTTTCGGCAGTTATTGACCTGTCTCTCCGTCGTTGTCAACCCTCAAACTTCTCGGCCTCTTCGGCTGCCTCTTCTACATCCCCTCCATCGACTTCCTTCCGACGATACTTGCGTAGATCGTTGGCGTGGTACTGTCCTCGCTCCTGATCACTTTTGATGTTACAGAGGATGTGTACATTAGTGGCGTTCCGTTTTTTGACGACGTATGGTCCTTCATATAGTGCTAGAAATTTTGCCATTGCACCTGTAGTTGTGTTGTCACATTCCAGGCCCTGGCAAACACCCATTTCCCTACTGTGAAGGTTACGCCTTTCTTCTTACTGTTGATTTGGTCGCGGAGCTTTTCTCTCTTTCCCCTGATTCGCTCTCTTGATACCACCAATTGTCCTTTTTGATTGCTTTGTGGATGGGGTGGTATTTGTGGCAATAGATCCGTCCACCATCTCTTTGGCCTGTGCCCCCACAGTGCTTCGTAGGGTGTGACCTCGATAGTTTCGTGGTCGGACTCATTTATAATAGTCTCTACGTTTTCGAGTTGTGTGTACCACGTGCCATGTTTATTGGGTGGTAGGAGGGTTCTAAAGAGTCTCGCTAGTTCTCTATTGACCCTCTCTACCATGTTGGCCAGCGGGTGTCGTATTGAAGTGAGAATCATTCTGATTCCTTGATCTTCCAAAGCCTGCCTCCATCGATGACTGGTAAATTACGTGCTCCTATCCGATAACACTTGACGAGGCGTACCAATGGTCCTAGTAAATCCATCGGGCTTTCTTATCGCTGCCACACTCGCAGCTTTACGTAGCGGATATAATTTGGTATATTTCGTAAATGTGTCTATCATTACAAGCAGATTTTCATATCCATAACTCGTTTTTGTCAGTGGACCAAAAAAAACCGCGGATATAATCTCTAAGGGCTCCTGTGATAGTATGGGTTCTAGTATTGCCTGTAAGGCTTGTGTAGAGACCTTATTCCTTTGACAAGAGTCGCAGGTGGCCAAAATGCGACGAGTAATTTTGGCCATACTTCATTAATTTGGGCCATATTTTGGGCAGTAAAACGAATCTCGTAGGATTTTGTAATTTTTCTCAGCACCTGGATGCCCATATGATGCATGAAATTCCCATAATAATGTGTAAATTGATTCCTGCGGTACGTAGATTAGGTATGTTAGTCCGTCGTAGTGGTACAAAGTATGATTTATAATTTTAAATCGCGTTTGACCGTTAGTATTCCGCAGTATGTCACTTTTCAGTTGTCGAATCCTTTTATCGGCCTGTTGCTGCTGCGGGATTTCTCTTATATGTCTCTAGATTTCTGATGTCCACTCGTAGCTCAGTGCGTTGGTCACCACTCTTGTCTCTCCACGATTTTTTTTATAACTTTCATCGTCGTGTAATCTTCTTAGTACGTCAGCCATAACGTTGTCCTTTCCTGGCAGATGCTCGACTTTAATGTTATAATCCTGGATCGCAAGAATGCAACCTGTTAATCGTGCATTCACGAACTTACATGTTTTTAGAAATGTGAGTGCTAAGTGATCAGTCCTGTTTATGATCTCAGCGCCATGTAAGTACGTTCGAAATTTTTGTTGAGCCCAGACCATGGCCAGAAGCTTTTTTTCTGTCGTAAAATATGTCAACTCCGGTCCTTTTAGGGACCGACTCGCTAAAGTTATAATCTCCTTTTTTGTTTATCATTTAACTGATATAATACTGCTCCGAGCGCATAATTGCTCGCGTCAGTTACTAGATAATAACTTTTTCGTGGATCAGCAAAATACAGCATAATAGAGTCTCCAAATAATCGTTTCACTCTTTCGAAACTATTGTGCGCCTCTTTGTTCCAGTTCCAGGGGACTCCCTTTTTTATTAATTTGAAAAGTGGCACCGTTTCAGCGGCGTGTTTGTCACTTAAATTTGAATAGAAATTTATGAGCCCCAAGAAGCCTTGTAATTGCTTTACATTTTTGGGTGCCAGGAAATTATGGATACAGTTGATTTTATTTGGATCGTGTTTGATGCCTTCTGTAGTTAAAATAAATCCTAAAAATTTCGTCTTCTTTTTGAAAAAGTTTCACTGTACGAGGTTCAAAGTCAGATTGTTTTCCGCAAATCTTCCTAGGATTTCACTCAAGTGTTCCTTCGAGGTGTTGTTAAATGGACTCGGAGGTGATCAATGTGTCGTCCACAAACGTAATTATTTGCTCCCCTAGTCCCTGCAGTGCATGATCTAGGCCTCTGAAAAGTGCTGTAGTTCTAGTTTTCAGGCCGGATGGGACAACATTCAACTCGTAGCTCCGCCGTCTGTATTCGACATTATATTCATGCTTTTGCACTTTTGAAACAGGACATCTGTCGGCTCTGGACACTTCCAATCCTCGATTAATATTTTATTTAATCGTCTGGCGTCTAAGCATAGGCGTACCGTCTCATCCTTTTTTATCACGGGCACTAAAGGCACTAATGTATGGGCTATTGGATCTCTGCATGATTCCCATGTTGAGCATCCGTTGAATTTCTTCATCCACCTTTTCCCTGTGTGCCATAGGTATTGGGTAGCTGCGTCCTATGAACGGTTGTCCTTCACGTACATCGAGTATGTGTTGGTAATTTTTTTAAAGTCCAGGCTCTCTATGGAATATTTGTCGGTGATGCCACAGGATTTCTCCCGGTTCTTCCTTTTCTTTTTCCGTCAGTTCCTGGCTTTCGTTTGTCTTATCGTTGATTCCTCGTCGTGTGATGTTTAGTGGGAGTTCTTTGTCTTTTCACCGACTCTTTCTCCCTCTTTGCATCTTCACACTCTGCTGTGCCATTGATTAATGACTCTATTGGATTAAGATTGTAGTCGATCTCTTGATTCCCTTTACTCTCATCCTGTGGGATCCTGATGGCTGGCTGACTGTCCAGGTATGGGAATGTGAGGATCCTTTTATCGAGGTCAATCTTGGTTTGATGCTCGTCCAAAACGTCAATTCCGATGATGCATGTAGGAGATAGGCGTGGCACAACCGAAAATGCCCATTGTACCATCAAATTGGGCAGTTGTACGTCTGCGTATATTTACCGACTGAGGCGTACGGCTTTGCCCCCCAGAGGCCCTGCTATAGCCACCCCTGACAGTGGCAGACTGGGATATCGCTTGAATCGTTCTTGGTTTTGATTTAAAAACTCCTCCGATATGCACGTAATCTCTGCCCCGGTATCGATTAGTGCTTTTGTAACTATTCTAGCGATTTGAACATTGGCCGTGTAGCATTTTGACCCCATTATTTCCTCCGTGAGTTCTTCCCTAGTACTGGTTAGCGTGTGAGCTAAGTATGTGGTGTTTGCCGATACGTCAACTTCCTTGGGGTAATTTTTTATTGACATGGCTCTTGCTCGTTTCAAGTATTTGGTCTTTGTTCCTCCTGTAGGTAGTCCAAGTTCTCCAGCTCCTGATGATTTTCTACCTCATGTTTTGTACCTTATAGGGTTGTTGGTTCGGAGGCTGTCTCCAAGAGTTTGTTTCGTGTTGAGCCCGGTGGGGGGGGGGGGGGG
>JAUMHM010086799.1:0-10744 GCA_032362435.1 Melikaiella ostensackeni
TGGAAAAATAAATTGCCACTTTTCTAAAATTTTCGTTTTTCTTTTGTAGGCTAAGTATTTATTGAATGACCCTCGTATACGGATGCATTTTCAAAGGTCCATTCATTCTAAAAATTGAATCTGGTAGTCCAGGTGATAAAAATACATCTTCTTCGGGGAAGTAGATTAAGAACTAAAATTTAAGATACCCGGATGGGTCTTCAACGGTCCAGTGGTTCTAATAACTAAACCAGTTTTTGTATGAAAATATCTCTTCTTTGAGAAACTTGGGTTGAGAACTGAAAGTAAAAATACTCAAATGGTTTTCCAAAGGTTTCGTCGATCTAATAATCAATCTTGGTAATCCACGTGTTGGAAATACGTCTTCCTCGGGAAAGTCAGGTTAATAACTGAAACTTAAAGTATACGGATGCTTTCTCAATGGTCCAATCGCTCTAAGAAATGAACCTGGTAGTTCAGGTGATGGAAATACATCTTCCTTGGCGGAGTAGGGTTAAGAACTAAAATTCAAGATATTCGGATGGTTTTTTTAAGGTTTCGTCAATCTAAAAATCAAGCGTGGTAGTCCAAGTGATGAAAATACATCTTCCTCGGGGATGTTAGGTTGAGAACTGAAATTTAAGATGCTTTCTCAAAGGTCCAGTCGTTCTAAAAATTGAACCTGGTAGTCCAGGTAATAAAAATACATCTTTCGGGAATAATTATTTGAACGACCAAACCTTTAAAATCAATCAGGGTTCAATTATCAGAACGACTGGATTTCTGAACATTCCAAAAGGTGACTTAAATTTGCCGCCTTAGCTCAAATTCCACGAGAAAGATGCAGTTTGAACACCAAGATTACTAGCATTGATTCTTAGAAAAGCAGAACTTTTAAATAAGCATAATTTTTCAATCATTTTGATATTTATTTTTGTTAATAAATGATTCACAGTATTTTTAATAATATTTCCAAGAAAGTTTTCTTTGGCTGTTCACTTTGGCAACCAGCAAGAGAAATACTCCTTTTCCCGTCTGTAGATTAATTTTTTTTTCAAATTAGCTTAAGCTGACGGCGTCGACACCACTATAAAGATTACCAGATTCTTCATCGGAGGCAGCACGTCCAAGTTTTTTTCCCACTATGACGAGTTTTTTTCCAATTTTTCCCCGGTGAAGAAACAGCAACGTCCAGGCCGCTTCACGCGCTCGGGAACCCGCGGTTTTCATGCATGTTTTGGAGAATATTCTTCTTAAATAGAAGTTCACCCACCAATTTATAAACTTTTACCACGATCCCTCTCCAAACTACAGGGGGTGAAACTTTCATCCCCAGGGCAAAGCGGGAATTCTGCATAGTGATAAATTGCTAATATAATTTCTTCAAATAATTAATTTTAACTATTGCCAATTGACGTCAGTGGTGGGGCTATAAGAGTTCCCAGCTCTATGTCGACTAAGGTCGGTGAGGTGGGAATCTTTAAAACTGTTTTACCGACTGTCGGCGAATGACTTACAGGGTCGACTCAATATAAGTCGAATGCTGTGTGGCTTAGACTCTCAATTTAACATAAGCTATATGTATTACGACTAATAATAATTCAAGTTATAAGTAATAAAAGCTGGATACTTCCTTACATGATTATTTCAAATTATTCGTTTAAATAATTTTTGATAAACTAACAATATTAATTTATTTTATTGCAATTGCTTTGTGAACTTGAATGTCCTGCATCAAAAGGTAAGTCTACCATATTCACTTGTAAGTCGATAGCGCACGCATTTAGTCTTTCCGTCCGATAATATAATGTAAGCGCTTCTGTTACGATTACAAGTTGCTAAAATTAACTTAAAACTAACTTAAATATAACCGATAAAGTAATTTGATACTAATTTTAAACTAACATCAAACTAATCTCAAAGATGTAATTTTTTCACAAAGACAGTTCATATTGGTTATAAAAAATCTTTCATTCTACACAAATTCTTAACTTAGTCTCATAAAATATATTCACTAATATATTATATTTCTTCGACGTAGTGTATGAATAATAACTTGACACTTGGGGTTTTGTTCTGAATGGATAGTAGTAATATGAAATCGTAAAGCATATACCAGATCGTTTGGGTTGGTATTAAGCACCATGCAACGTTCTCGAGAAGATTGAGAATGAACCTTCATTTTCTGTTGACTTTGTCCATATGGATCTTCCTCATCATACTCGTCTTCATCTACCTCCACCTCTTCTATCCTCTCCTCATCTTTGTCCTCCTCCTCGTCTATCCTCTTCTTATGAATTTTTTTCCACATTGAAAGTTGAATCATATTTACGTTTTATTCCAGTACATATTTGGTTTCCCACCTTTGGACCTGTCAACTTTATTCTTTCTGGTATTAAATTTTTCGCTGTGGGTTCTATACTTTCGCTTTAGGTCGTGACGCAGCTATAACATCACTTAAATATTACTATCATGAATTTCATTATTGTCTTTGATGTCATTTTTAATTACTTTTTAAACTTCATCAGACAACTGGAGAGCAACAATTTGATAGCTATTATTTGTATCGTAGCCATTTTTGTTAGGCAAGTGGTTCTTTGCTTATTTGCATGAGTACATCTGATGCCTCTTCAGGGCGCCTACTCGTGAATAAACATTTAAACAATTTTGGCAAGTAGTAGAAGTCATCTTGACAATCTTCAAAGGTTGACTGGCGTTTAATCAACGAAGACTGAGTTCATATACACGTTGATCGTGATGTAAGTGGATGTGGATTTGGTGGATGTGGTAGTGGTGGACGATGTAGTGGTAGAGGATTGGGTGGTTGAGGCTGTCGTGGTGGTGGATACGGTGGTGGAGAATGTGGTGGTGGATGATGTCGTGGAGGATGTCGTGGTGTTAGTGGTGGTGGTGGTGGATGTGATCGTGGAGGATGTGGTCGTGCTGGTGGATGTGGTGGTGGAGGATGTGGTGGTGGTGGATGTGGTGGTGGAGGATGTGGCGGTGGAGGATGTGGTGGTGGTAGATGTGGTGGTTACAGAAAGAATTGTGATCATTCTTTTTCTGCTCTGTACCATACTTGTCTTTCCATCATTAGGCTCTCATTGTCATTAGTCATCATGAATCAGATTACATATCTGACTTACCTATCCAGCTGTTGTGTGAACTATCAAAACCGAGGCATTCATCATAGACTTTATTACCACGTTCCTTGAGATCCTACTCCACAAGGTACATATCTGGATACTTGAGTTTGAGAAGTTCTCGTTCATAAAAGCCAACAACGACGGGTTGATCCTGATAGTCTTTCAGCTTGTAAGTTACTGGCTTGGTTGACATTGCTCGGTCCATATTAAATATTTCTGTTGTCCAATCGGGTGTATATCCTTTCTCAGAAACGTTTTTGTATTTACTTATTCGAACTTCGTCACCAACTTTGAATTTGGATTTTCTTGAGGGTATTTTTCTTTGTTTTTGAAAGCGTTGCATCAATTCTTCTCCATTTGCAACGGAAACATCTTTCGGTTTCATACCAATTGTTCAGTGTTTGGTATTGTTGTACT
Source organism: Melikaiella ostensackeni (assembly GCA_032362435.1). NCBI lineage: Eukaryota > Metazoa > Arthropoda > Insecta > Hymenoptera > Cynipidae > Melikaiella > Melikaiella ostensackeni. Next base: position 3,543 of record JAUMHM010086799.1, read on the forward strand.
TGAATATGAGGGTAAGCAAAATATCTATGCAATTATAATTACCTTACAAGCTGAATTGTGGTCACATCTTATTCTTAAGTGTACGATTAAATCGTTCAATAATTGAAGCTTATAAATCACTGTAAGTTGAATACAATTTGATGTTATACTGTTTCATTAAAGATTCAAATTGGGAGTGGCAAAACTCTTTGCCTCGATCAGTATCTTGTACATTCTTGCTTTTGATTGGGACATCCCAGGCATACTTTGAAAATATGTCTATAACAGTAAGCAGGTATTTGAAACCCTTATCTTCACGAGAATGTGGTAACATTTCAACCGAGTCAGCTTTGCATGTTACATCTATACCACGCATTATCTCAGAGCGACGTGGATAATTTTTTCTCTCAGGCTTATTCAGCTCTGTGACCACTGTCAGTTTCTTTTCGCCCATTTTCTAATACATTCAGTTGAGCGTCCAACTGAGCAATGAGTTCAGCGCTGCGAAGTAATAACTCTTGTTGTGTATCAATCTGTAGATTTCTCACTTTCTCATTTATTGATTCTTCGAAAATTCGCATTATAATATTATTGTTATCAATTTCGTTACGAATAGATGACGTAACCTGATAAAACGTTTATACCTCGCTTTGTACAATACGCTGTACCAGTCTTAAATTAACAGCATCATGCTGTTCTTTAGCGTCTTGAACGTTACAGAGTCTTTTCTTATTAATATCGTAATTACCATCAGATGTAACTTCAAAACCAACACCAGGAGGTCCACGACTTACGGAAGCAGCTCGATTCAAAGAATGTCCGAACACGTCGATGTTCATTTAAATGGTGATGTTATAGTCAGCTGCACTCTCTTAATATATGATTTGAGCTTCTCGCGATTCCTCAATGATAGACATAATTTCATTATTGTGAATAGGATTCCCTGCTCCTTGAGATGCTATGAGTAGACGAAGACGCTCCACAAGCTCATTAGGATCATCCCAATGAATGTAGTCGGGCCTTGAATCTTTTCTTGCTTTCATGAAGTCAGGCAATAAACTCATTGATCGTCTCCGCTTCTTTTGCTCTAATGAACCTCCACTTTTTAACAATCGTTTACGTGGAAGAAGTTTTGCTATAATACTTTTATATTTTGCAGTATTGTTTGAGCGAATAGGTTCAGAGGAGCTATAACTTCTCTCATGTGCATTTGTAGAAATAAGCCCTTCTTTATAGTTTTTTACATCTTCTGAGCTTATGTAATCTTCATCAGGTTTTTCTTCAAACAATAGTTTTAAAAAGTCAGTACTTTTTTGATAGTGTTTTTCACCAACCTTGACATTTTCACCTTCAAAGTTGATAGGCGTATCACCAATCATGAACGATCCATCTGTAGGTTTACGTACACCATAAACGATATCCTAAAATTGTTTCCTATTTTACTTAACAGTCCCAAAAATTTATTGGTCAACTTGTCATAATTTTCAGTAGATTCATAATTTTCTTCAAAATTTTTTTAAACTATAGTTGCATCATGTTCTTGCTCATCAGCAGCGGTCGTGAAAGGAAGATTATCATTCTCAGTTTGATCTTCATATTCTTCTTTTTTAATTTTATGATTAATATTTCTATTTTTATTTATAGGTACAACAGGCGCATTTATTAACTTTTGCAGTGGTATGATTGTAGGTTTAAAAGTCTCACTGAGAATACTTTCTGTGGTTTCTATACCTAACTTGAGCATAAGGTGTTTCCGTCGAATTACATCGCTAACTTTCGCTGTTTGATTTAGCACATCTTGCTACTTTCGAAATATGTTGATACTTTGATGTCTTAAGCTTTACTAACTTCATACTCAATCAAGCACTCCTATTTATAGAATGACAAAATAGTCGAATCGTTTTCTATATCTACCTTCATTCAAATTTCTATCTTCATCAATAACGATGAATCCATATTTCTTTGTATTCTTACATGCTAAGCATAAATCTCGAAACTGAGTGTACGTCATATCAGTATTTACATGATCTTCATAAACATGTTAGAGATTCGTCTCATCTTACCGAAAGTGAACTAACAAATTGACATTATCTCTAACTAATTGTTCAGGAGTACGAGCATATGTCTGTCACAAATGAAAACTGTAAACGTTGACATGTTTACACATGCAGAAAAATGCCCTAACATTGTCCTGCTTCTCACAAACGATATCATCAAAAGTAAAGATAGAGTTGGGTTTAGCTTCTCTAGGTAAAACAATTTTAATCATGCTCACTAAATGGAAAGTACTTTAAACCATCTACATCATTCACTACTTTTCCCAAGAATTTATACTTGGGTTGCTGGAGAGACTTAGAGTAGAGATAAATATTTTCAAATCTTAGACCATTTGAACGTGAAATTGGAGGAAGTAGTGCACTTGTTTTACCACAATTTGATAGTCCACAAAAAACTGCACAAATACTGTCTGATAGCAGATTGCCATGACGCTTCACCCTCTTCTGCTTACACTGAACGAGGGTGTTTATATTGGCAATCGGAAGCTTGACAGGTTGCGTCTCAAATCACATCCCGATACTGTCTGCCGTGAAAGCTATAAATACAGCGTTTATATAGGCTTCCAATCAGTCGCGTACAAACTTTCGTAGAGAGCGGAAAGATTGTACATCTTCGAGAAAAAACTAGGTAATGTCAAGATGAAGGGTTAACTAACAGTATCATCAATAAGTTACCTTTTGAGTTACACTTACCAGGCTATCAGTATTGTAGACCTGCTACTAAGTTTGCTGAAAGATTAGAATGAGGTGATCCAGGTATAAATCCACTGGACACTGCGTGCAGGGAGCACGATATTGCCTACTCGAAAAATCGAGAGGATATTAAATCAAGAAACGCTGTAGACACAATATTAGCCAACAAAGCGCGGCAGCGTGTTTTAGCTAAAAATTCTGGTTTCGGTGAAAAAGCAGCTGCATTAGCTATAACTAACGCCATGAAAGCTAAATCAAAACTCGGTATGGGGATGAAGAGGAAGATTTCTAATAAAAGAAAGTCCAAGAAACGAGTAGTGTTGAGGAAGATTGTGGATGCTGCTAAAAAATGTATGATCTCCTCTAATGATGCTCAAGAGACTGGGCGTCATAATTTAACGATGGAGAAAATAGATCTAGTAAAAGGACTACACTTGAAACCCTATGGGAAAGGACTAGGACTTTATATCAAGCCCTCTTCTCAAGGTCGACTTCTGAGAACTGAAAAATCTAAGAAACGTATATCCAAGAAAAAAATTGGCAGTGAAGCTACCACAACATGCAATAACTGATTTTGATCTACTCAGTTATGCAAAGGATGTAAAGATTCCTTATTTTCGTGAAGTCTTTATGCGACATGAATTACCTGCTAGAGGACCTCGTAAATTGAACCTGCATTATCAATCTTGATGATAAAATGGTTCTGGTACACATTGGGTAGCATTCAAGAAAAATGGTGATGAAATATTTTACTTTGATAGTTTTGGTAACCTTCAACCACCATCTGAACTAGTCAATTACCTAGAAGCTGGTAGCTTCATAAAATATAATCATGACAGATACCAAGACCATGATACATTTGAGTGTGGTCATTCATGTCGTAAATTTCTTTGTGAACAGCGTAAAAGAAAGAGCAAATATACTCTATATAAGCACAAGTAATTGATGTCAGGAATCAGTATACAGGAAGACATCATCATGGATGAATCGTTCACTTTGACTATTTCAGGCAACTCGTCTGTGCTGGAGGCGAAATATTTTCCACCAATATAACTCTCATCGAATAAATATTATGCTCTTGGTCTCGTTGAACTGCTCACATTCAATTCAGCTCCTAACATTGATGTAAGAAACAATAAATTTCTTATTGGTGATCAGGTGGTTATCATACCCCCTGGCACTTATGAAATTGAAGATATTGAGAAGTATATACAGATGTCTCTGATGAATGGAGACTTTTCTGTTGTAACAGTCACAGCTAACGGTGAGGAGATTGAGAAATATGTGCAAAAGTATTTACAAACTAGCGGTACTAAAATCCATATCAATTCTTACAACAATACGTTGCGTAATGGAATGAAGAGCAATTGTAAATTTAATTTTAAAAAGGAAAGTTCTATTGGTCAACTGTTGGGATTCACATCATGAATTCTCTAAGCTAATAAGACTGATATATCTGATCTGCCAGTAGCCATTCTCAAGGTCAATGCTCTCAGAGTAGAGTGCTACATCACATGTGGAGCATATATTAACAATCGCAAAGTTCATACAATTCATGAATTCTTTCCTAACGTTCTAACAGGATATAAGATCGTTGAAGTACCATCACACGTCATTTACCTTCCTATCGCCTTGAGGGCAATATATAATATTCGGCTCCGTATAGTCGATCAAGGCGGAGACTTGGTAAACTTTCAAGGAGAAACTATAATTATTCGATTACACGTCAAATCCACGTGATGGGTATTGTGTACAATGAAAAAGTTGGTGGGGCTCACACTGTGCGGTTCGTGCTCATCAACCTTATGCTTCATCATTATTTAACAAAAGTAATAAGATTCAAATTGCAGTGCAACATCAGGATCTATGGGACAACAACTGCAACAAGTACACATCTAGTTGGTAACGTCATCTGCTTTTTATTTGATGAAATTCGCTATGAACTCAATGGTATTGAGATTGACAGATGCAGAAGTATCGCCCAAACCAGTACCATGAAGAGTTACATTTCACTCACACCCAATCAGCTGAATTCTACTGAGAATGCAGGCTGGCTTGACGTAGAGGTAAATGCCAGAATGACAAATCAAGCTGGATACTTTGATGTAACCATAACACTCAACATGATCCTTAGATTCGCTGAAGATTATCGACGGATTTGTATTAATCCTAAATATGAACTTATCGTAACAAGATCACGCACAGATATTGATGCTATTATTCAACCTGCAGTAGGAAATCCTGAAGAATTTAAAATTCTCCTGCAGAAAGTTAAGTGGATAGTTTCCTATTTATTACCAGCAGGTCGTCAGAAGTTACAACTGCTGAAGTATATTGGAAAGGATCCGCTTACATCAATGAGTTTTTGATCCTGGGAAATGTATGAATATCCTCTTATTCCAGTCACTCAAAAAAATCTGTGGCAAGTGAAGACTTCAATACAGTTAGAAAAACTTGGATATGTCATATTGGGATTCCAAACAGGTCGGAAAGATTAGCGAAAAAAATGCTAATTCCTTGGACCACTATAGCATTACAAACGTGAAACTCTCCTCGAATTCTCAATATTACCCACATGGTAATTTAAATTTGAACTTTGAGCAAAATCAGTTTGCATTATTGTATGAAATGTATGCTAATTTTCAAAATTCTTTTTATGAGAAAGAACCAGAACCTTTGCTAAAAAAGAGTATTTTTATGCATTATGCCCCACTCATTATTATTGATTGTTAAAAACAAAATAAGTTTTTAAAAAAAGTCTCAGATGTACGTTTAGAATTTGAAGCCAGAACTAATTTTCCAGCTAATACAGCGGCCTATTGCCTCATTATACATGACCGTCTTGAACATTACCAACCAGTCAGTTGTGGGGTAAAAAAACTAATATAGATGCTTGTAGATTAAAAGATTTTTCATAACCAATATGAACTGCTTTTCAAAAACTTGTCGTTAGATTTCTTTTGAATAAATATGATTAAATGGACAATTCTGTGTATTTAATTCTAATTTCCCTCTCCTATTAGTTTTCAAGATAGTCGAAGTTAATCTACTTAAGTTTTAATTACATCTTTAAGATTAGTTTAATGTTAGTTTAAAATGAGTATGAAATTACTTTATAGGTTATGTCTAAATTAGTTTTGAGTTAATTTTAGCAGCTTGTAATCGTAACAGAAACGCTCACATTATCTGGCGGAAAGACTTAATGCGTGCGCCATCCACTTACAAGTGAATATAGTAGACTTACCTTTTGATGCAGGACATTCAAGTTCATGAAGCACGCAAAATCTAAGCGCGGAAAATTCGAACAACACCTCACAAGTGTATGGATAATGTCGGCAAAGTAGATCCCTGTCATATCGAACAAGCATCAATCCATGTTTGAACACTGCATTTCCGACTGACAATAACCCTATATTACCGACATCAGGTAATACATGATCGGGATAAACTGCATCACCGACCGATGCTACTTTTGCATTACCGCCGGAATATTATGTCAACTATAAGTAGCTGAGCACGGTCATAGATATACTACTTGTAAATAAATATGAATTAATCAATAGACATATTTCAAACATATAATTATTTTAACTAATGGTTCGTTCAAATGTCTGGTTACTATCAATTGTGACAATAGCAATAAAATAAATTTATATTGTTAGCTTATCAAAAATTATTTAAACTATCAATTTGAAATAATTATGCAAGTAAGTATCAAGCTATAATTACTTATAACTTAAATTATTATAAATAGCAATACATATAGCTTATGTTGAATTGAGAGTGTAAGCCACTTAGGGTGCGTAAGAGAATTGTTATCATATTTGGCTTATAGAACGTTGACGATATAAACCATTTATAGACGGCCGGTAAAACAGTTGATATCACTTTTTCGCTTATAGATGGCCGGTAAAACAGTCGGTATCACATTCGGCTTACAGAGCGTCAACGATGTAAACTACTCACCGGCGGTCGGTAAAAGAGTTTCACCACACTTGACTTACAGAGAGATTAAATGAAAGCCACTTACCGACAGGCGGTTAAACTGTTTTACCACACTTGGTTTATAGACTGGTTGAGTGTACGCTACTCACCGACGTTCGATAAAACAGATCACACAACACTTGGCTTATATTGAGTTGGCCCTCCAAGTCATTCACCGACAGTCGGTAAAACAGTTAGCAGGATTCCTACCTTGCCGACCTCGGTTGGCATAGGGATGAGAACTCTTATTAGTTCAGTAGAAATAGACAATGAAATCAAAAAAATTACAAACATTTCGAAACATTACTCATTATTCGTAGAAAAGTATAGAAATCATACATTTCATTTTGCTAAACGATTTGTGGACCGGAAATTGTTTAAGCAACGACTTTCGTGAATAATACTGTCCTGTGTTGTAGAAAATTGCAAACATTTTGCAAACTTGGAAATATCTTTGCTTAATGATTATCTTTCGTAGGACAAGTTTGC
>JAUMHM010086800.1:0-10744 GCA_032362435.1 Melikaiella ostensackeni
TCTGGGGTAATTAGCCGATCCAGCAACCTCTGGAAGGTAACCGGGGCGTTGGTTAAGCCATAAGGCATGCGGGTAAATTGTAACAAACCTAGGCCCGGTACGGTGAACGCGGTGAGCACGCGGCTCTTGGTGTCGAGCGGGACCCGGTGGTAGGCCTGACTAAGGTCAATCGTCGATATATAACTCGCGCATCTAAGCTTGTCCAGGATTCCACTCATGTAAGGAAGGGGTTAGGCATCTTTCTTAGTTACAGCGTTCAGTTTTCGGAAATCCATACAAAAACGGTAACTACCATTGGGTATGCGAGTCATCACGATGGGTGATGACTGGAGGAGGATTCCACTATGCTATTATTCAAATAGTCTTTGGCTACTTAGACGACGGCTTCATGAATTTTTGGGGACGTTAATCCGTAGCGTTGCTTGATAGCTGGATGGTCTCCTACGTCAATGTAATGTCTGATTAAAGGGGTGGCCGGTAAATTGTCGGACTTCGGGGGAATGTGTTGATCGAAGAAGGAAATTAGTCTGGCGTGCTGTTTATTGGTAAGGGACACTAGTGCGCAACACATCGAGGTGGAAGAATGGTGGAGGTACTTCAATTCAAAGTCATAAATAATGGAGGGGTTGGTGGCTAAGCACCAACGATAATTTATAAAATCGGTTAAAATGCCGAAGTAGTGTAAGAAATCGGTACCAAATGCGCATTGCAGGTCAAGAGCCGGTAGCAGTCTGTCTTTAAAATTTTTCTTTTTGTCATGGAAGACAATGGGCAGTTCCACCATTTCGTTCACAGTTTCAAGTCTACCGAATACTGAGTTTACTAAGCCCGATTTAATACGTTCTATCGGTAGTGATAATTGGTCAATTAATTGAATGCCTGGTTGGCCTAGGAATGAACGATTCGAACTGGAGTCAACCATGACTCTCAGGGGTTTTCCCTTTATGGACAGGGTTATAAAAACAAGTGGCCCTGACTCGGGTTGTTTCTCGAGATCGTTTATTAATAACAAAGAGTCTAAATTATTTGAAGGATAGTCGATTATTTGGGGATCATAATTAGAGCACCCAGGAGGTGAAACGGTCCAGTCAAACGACTCCCGTGCGCATTTCCCTGCCACCGGGGGCAAGCTAGTGACGTGTAACCAGGATTTCCACATTTATAACAAAACTTACCCCTCAATTCTCCACATTCCCTAAACCTATGATCCCTTTGATGGCAATTCCAACAAAATGGTTCTCCAAGTGGGGGCTTTGGCTGGTGGCAAGGAGGGGGCCCTGTTGGGACCGCGGCTAAGGTCATGAATGGGTTGTTCTCCCTCGCAGTAGCCTGCATGGCAACCCGATCCACTGGGGATTTATTTTCGCTTTTTAAATTGTTTTTGTTATTATTTCCGGACGGAGGGGCTTTTTGTTTATTGTTATTATTTTTAGGGGTCGAAGGTTTGGTGCTATAACTGTTACCGGTATTGGGGAGGGCTGTTCAATGCAATTCGTCTACTTCGGTCTCGTCAGGGTGTCCGTCGGTAGCTTCTAAGGAATGTATAGGGGTGGATCTACGCGGGTATGGATTTCTTTTCGGTTCCCGGTAGGCAAGACCCGGTAAAAGGGATTTTCCTGGAGGGGGTGGGGGTCAGTAAGGGTTTTGAACTCGCAGCCCTTTTTATACGCGGATCGCTAGCTGTTCTAAATGGTCAACATTGAATATATCGCTTCGGTGGATAGTTAGTTGTAATTTTGTTAGCATGTTCCTGTGCGCATAGTTTATTTGCTCTTGTTCTGAATAAGGGGGCAACAAACCCAACCATCCCGCGAATTATTAAACCAATGAAGGGCAATATCCGACAAAAAGAACGGCAAACATGACAGCAGTTCTTCGTCGGAGATAGCCATTAAGCTACGACTCTGTTCTATGCGCGTCAAAAATAACTCTTAAGTCCTCGTTCCGAATACCCGAAGAACGAAGGTTCCATTTTCGTAGCACTTCATAAATTGATCTGACGGACGGCGAAACTAGTAAGCTATGGTTACGTTCCGTGTTATTGATAGTCGGTGCTGTGTGAGACCGAGGTTCACTAAAACTGACGCGCGTCATTTTCGGGTTGGGAGTAGTCGGTTTCTAATCGGTAATCGATAGTTTGCGCGAAACTGGCACTTGATCTAATTGCCGACCTAGGGCCACGGTAGCGCCCGGCTTGATTGGGTACCATGAATGATTCGAATGTATCCCTTGTCGAAGTCGCGCGAGAGAACGGACAAGAACTGGGAAAATTGTTGGGAGGCAGTTGGAATGCAGCGTGGTTACGCATGTCGGCGTGAGTACGTGATACTGTTCCCGAGCGGCTTGAGGGGAGAGCGGTAGCGTGCGTGCGCGTGGTTGGTGCCTCGAGCGGTGAGGGGTTTTCTCCCGTTGTACCGACAGTGCACTCGTCGCTAGTCCCAGTGCGGTGTGCCGCTGGAGTAGGGATGACCGCTTGGTGCGGTTGCACTAACGTTCTACCCGTCGCACCGATATCCAACCCAACGAAACTTTCCGCGAGGCTCGAGACTGTCACGGATTCTATTACGGAATCATTGATCACTTTTTGCGGCACTTCAGCGTCCTGTGGTCCGATTTCACGTGGGGAACTAAAAGAATCTTGTTTAACTGGGACTTTACTCACTCGAAACAAAAACACTCGCGTTGGCTCGGCGGTAAATACACCCACGTTGACGCGTCAATTTTTAACGGTAAATTTTACTCCACCGATATTTCATTTATTTCTCACCCACGTTCCGGAAAACTTTAACTAAAGACAACCGTGTCTTTCAAAAGTGGTTGGGCGCCAGGCGCACATGCACCATCGGTACCTCAAAAATCAACTATAGCAAAACTCGACTCGGGGACGTGAGTGGACTTTTGCCCGCTATTGCTCAGTCCTCTGACGATATTCACAGGAAAGAAAATAAGTAAGGGGGGGGGGGGGGTAGATAGCAAGTTTTGCAATGGTCGGTAGCACTTGAGGGTAATCATGACGGGAAAATTACAGTGATAGTCGGGCGAGATGTGATCTTGAGGTACTTTATGCCATTAATCTACCATGTTTCTTAGTTAAGATAAATAAGTTATCTTCTACAATAAAAATTCTAAGCTAAGCTGGGCTCACTCGTCCAGTCGAAATTCCAAGGGCGAATGAATCAAACTTGTAACTAACTAAAATCGAATAACCGCTCAAATAGATTCATAAGAAACGCAAGAATTTTACTACTGAGAGTCTACTTGAGAAAACGAATAACCGATTAAATTAATGTCCTATGCAAGCCACGAGGTCAGCATGGCGTATGAGATAGCGACGATAGCAAGGCGACAATTCATAGCGACGGTAACAAAAGCAAGGCAACAATTTGCTAGAGGGGAGGAAGCGAACTAATTATTCCACGACATAACAATTTCACATTTCAAATACACTAGCCTTGGAGGCTCGAGTCAAACTCCGCGCGTTCTGCCACAAATTACTCAGCAAACCAAACGTGAATCGACACTTTAACGGCTCGAAGACGGGGAATTTGGCGGATTACAACCACACACGAAAAGTAAGCCTGGGGTGACCTTACCTTCACTCTTGGAGAAGATTGCACTGATTTCACTTTTGATTTTACTAGAGACTAGATTCTATATGAAAAAAAATCAGATTTAATAGAGTTCAAAAGTCAAGAGGCGCGACTGATCCGTTCAGGCACGGGGCTGCTGGACGAAAGAGAGCGTGGCTTGTCGGCTGCCAAGCGCGACGTCTCGCCTGCTTGTAGGAGAGTTTCCACAGGTCGGCGCTGATTGGCTGCTTGCTCGGCGCCGTTCTGTGGTTGGTGGTGCTCTGCTTGGCTCGCTCACTGACATGCCGCCAAAACGAAAGAAAGTGCAAGAACGGCTTCGAGAATACTCTGTAATCAAAGCAAAGACCAATCGGCAGAGAAAATCCAATAGCATTTCCGGTATGAGGAAGCTCTCGTCCTCTCTGGAACTAGATTTGTCCGCATTGGCAATTCACCGCAACAAATCTAGGACAACCAGGCCTAATTCTCATCCATATCATAGGAATCTTGAATAGGTTGTAATCTCGTCCAGTGCCTTGGCATCGAGGGCCCTCTAAAGGGATGTGAGAAGACTTCCCCCCTCATGAAGGATTACTAGTGCAGAGCAACGGTATCGCTTCAAGGCGACTAAGCTTATTTCCAGAGCCTAGGGAAAATGATCCGGAGTCGTCCCTGGCTCTAGAGGCATCCACGGTTTCCAGGCAGGTTCCGTGACTATTGGAGACAACAGTCGGCAAGGCGGGAACCAGATTCAACACGAGAATCTCGATTCTTAGATAACGATGGCAGTAAGCGAATTTCAGTTCTTTGCGTGCACTCAGATTTTCAAAATCCCTCGTTGTCCTTCGTTGATGATGAAGCCGAGGCAAGGCCATGAAAAAAAAAAATAAACAAAACCGCAATGAGCCCTCAAATTCTTAAAATTAACGTAAAATATGCCCTTGGTTTGTTGTGCCCCGTAACGGAAAGGAACAGTGCGCGGAAAATTAAATTGAATAAAATAGCAAAGCGGGTGGCCAAAAATTTGCCACGTCACAATATATATATATATATATATATATATATATATATATATATATATTGTAACACGCGATTTTTGTAATCTTTATAAATTGAATAATTTACGTACCCTCGCAGTTAACCTGTGATTATTCGATGAATAATCTTAATAATTTAATTGATATAAGGGGAACACACGGAAGAAAGAATAAAACTTGTTTTCCCAGAAAGTTTGATTCATTCAAAAATCCTGAGCTAACCTACCTTTTTACAAAATTAAGTGTATGTGAAGCCCTAAGCTATTATGTGATCCGATAAAAAAAAACAATTATTCTTATTTTGTGCACAACTATAACTTTTTATTCTCTACGCTTTTTACCATGCCAGTGAGACTATTCTATCTAGCTTCTACCTTCTAACGTGCCAGATATAGGCCCTATTATAATATACTTCTTCAATTTCAGATTAGTACTATTAAATCGCTAAATGTAATTTATTCACACACGTTGTAATCCTACAATGTAGGGTAGAACGGGGTTAAACAACCAATTTTGTGTTTGGCACGCTGTAAAAACTTTGTTTATGACAATAATTGCAAAATTTCAACTGCTCCTAGTTTGTTGAACCCTTGGCTACAAAATGCACACGAGAAATTTTTTTATACTTGCATTGTTTATCCGGTATTTGCATTTGAAAAAAAAGTGTCAAATGGTTGTTTAACCCCACCAGGTGGGGTTGAATAACCAAACATTCTTTTTATAATAAAAATGACAAAAATTGTTATTTTGACGTTTTTTTTTATTAACATTTTCCAAAAAAATTACACAAGAAATTACAAAAGTTTTTCTGGAGCTTTATTCATCGCTGGCGTCACTTTCCTCAGTGTACACTTTTCTTGGGCGGCCTCTTTTGAAGCGACGAGTGTCATTTTTGGCTGCCTTGTCTTGTTGTTTTTCTTCCAAAATTTTCTTCCTCATCTTTTTTTCCGACCTTGCCATGATCGCCAATGCTTGCTTCTCCTTCTTCTTGGCCACATTTTCCTGCTCTTCGCGCAAAGTATTCAATACTGTGTCGTCAGTCAAGACCTCCGATTTTCTCTTTTTACGGTCTCGAGTTGTTGTTTTTCTCGGTGCAGCTTTGAGTGGGGGTCGGATATTTTCCAAAGTTGCTTCCGCACTGAGGTTTGGCTCATCGTCATGTGTTTCTTCGTGTGTTTCCCCTCTTTCTCTGTCGAACGCTTCCGATTCAGGCTCGTTTGTACGATCAGTCACCTCCGATGGCAAGAAATCTACTTCTTCGAATACGTGCTCGTTCAATGGACATATGCCAGTTGCTTGAAACCCAGCTTGTATGTTGGTAATCGAAGCTCCTTTTTAAATTGCTTCACGAGCAAGACCATGAATGTCATGCATAGTTATTGTTCTTGCGGCATTTTGAGGCATACGCATCCAATTGTCACATGCTGCATTGTAAAATCTTTTGATTGGACCAAAGACGCTTCTATCAAGAGGTTGCATTTTGTGACTTGTATGCGGCGGTAATGACAAAACAATTATGCCGTTTCTTCTGCAAAAATCCAATCCAGCTATCGTCATATGCGACTCATGATTATCTAAAATCAATAGAGTTTTAGATTCTGCCGTTGCTCGAGCGTATTTTTTAAAATGCTTGAGAAACTTCAGGAACTGTTCGCCTTTCATCCACCCCGAAGGATTAACAACTCCATCAGCTCCAAAGCCAGCAGCAGCAAGAAAGTCGTCCCTGAATTTCGCTCGTGGAAAAACATAAAAGGGTGGCAAGCAAATTCCACCAGCAGAAACAGCAAGAGCAAGTGTAACGAGAATTCCACGTTCAGCCGATGTCACAGATCCAAGGTTCCTAACACCGCGTTCTGCAATGACTGATATAGGTTTTTGGACAGTTGTCAGAGCAGTCTCATCCATATTGTAAATATTCGCTGGCTCAATTGCAAATCGCTCGAGTATGTCCTTCAGTTGGTTGAAGAAAGTATCAACGTTGTGACGATTGAACGCGGTGGCTCGACCCAGGCTTGTCGCTTGTGGCTTTCGTAGCGATAATGTTGGGTGACGGTGCATGAAGCTACCCATCCAATCCTTTGAAGCAGAGCCATTCTGTCCAGGAGTAGTTCCTTTCCAATTGTCTGGTATTCGCTTGCCCAGTTTAAGCGCATATTCATAAGCGAGTCGTCGAGTTGCTAAGTAGGACAATCCGTTGAACATTTTTGAAGCTTTTATCAGATATTTTGTCAATGCATCTTCTTCTTCATTGTCGAAAATCTGTGATAAATAAACTTAATTAATAAAAGGCTTGACAATTTATAGAGTAATTTATTTTGTAAGTAATAGTTTTGTACGTATCTGTTTTATTAAGTGTTTGATTTCATTTATTTGTTTGATTTAATTCAATTTATTCTTGTTTTGATTAAATTTAATTTATTCTTCCTTTCATTTAATTTTATTTATTTTTCGTTTCATCCTATTTTATTCAAATTATTACTTAAAAAAAATTTTCTTCCGTTGAAATGTTTATGTTTTTCATGTGATTTTTAAATTAGAAACTTGAAGTTCAATTTCATATTTCTTTTAGAAAATTAAAGAATTAGTACACACCTGTCTGTGATGCCCACTAAGAGCACTGTTTGTCTTTCGTTGCACGCGGCTCCGCAAAACTCTCCTCGGCAAATCATATTTTGCAGCAACAGCAAGCAATTTTTGGCCATTTTGAATTTCCAGCAGAGCAATTTCGATAATTTTCTCGTCAGGTTTTGGGGTTTTTCTTGTGTAATGGCGCGGCATAATGCTAGAAAAATGAACTATAATTTCAACTACATTTTCATGGACTTTAATAAGTGGTTGTTTAACCCCACCTATAGACTGGTTATTTATCCCCACGTGCTATTTTTTTTTTAAGGAGAATAACTTTTTCACAAATTTTAATTTTGTAAAACCAATTACAGATTTGGACTCACAATTAAATTTCGCTATTAAAAAATACTTACATTTCTTTCTGCAGTTCACTAATTCGTGGAATTGTGTACTTTTGTCGACTGTGAATATTGCGGCGAGGACGCTTCAAACCTGTCTTTCGTCAGAACTGAGGTTATAATAGACGAGCGGTAACGGAACCTTTTGTCAAAAATGCATTGTATCGATCGCTACCTACTCTACCAACGGTCGTTCGATTCGACTTAAGAAAAAAAATGAGAGGCAATTGGTTGTTTAACCCCGTGGCGATTTAACCCCGTTCTACCCTACCTTTTCAAAATCCTTTAAAATTTTCTGAAACCCTACGATATTGTTTGAAATCTTTAAAAATTTTGAAATTTCGTTAAATACCTTGGAATCTCCTAAAATATCGTCAACTCTTTAAAATCCTTTGAAATCCCTTCAAACTTATAGAATCCCTTCAATTTATAAAATCCCTTCAAATTTGTGAAACCCCTAGTAATCCCTAAAATCTCGACTCAAATCCCGTAAAACATCCCTCTTTCTTCCTTTATTATATAATTGTCTCTAATGAGCATACTGATTTTTAGAATCATACTTTTCTCGTTTTAAGGCTTTCTGTGTAGTTCTGTTACACAAGATGACTTGAGTTTACGTTTTCAATTTTTTTTTTTCAAATTTACTAAACAGACATTAAGCCATGGACTTTGCTTCCGTTTCGTTAAAATTCGGTTCTTAGTCAACTCCACAAATCTTGAAATCTGTTACATCTTTAAAAATTCATTCAAAAATAAGGAAATCTTTGAAATCCTCTGAAATCCCGTAAAATCTCACAAAATCAGATAAAGCCTCTTGAAATCCTTTAAAAAACCCTAAAAGCTTTGAAATTCCTTAAAATCCGTTAAAATCTACCGAAATATATTAAAAACACTTGAAATCTGTTGATATCCAAATTGTTTCGCCCTTTGAAATCTATAGAAATTCCTTATAATCTTATTCAACCTTTTTAAATTCTTTTGAAATCCTGTGAATCCCTCAAATATTGCGAAATTCCTTGAAATCTTTATAAATATCAAATACACTATATTCTTTAAAATTCTTTGCAATTTTTAAAATCGGTTAAATCTTTTGAAATCCCGTACATCTTGTAACTTTTAATATCTTTTAAAATTTCTTTAAAAATGTTAAAATTGTTTAAATCCTCTGAGACCCCATAAAATCCCATAAGACCTGTAGAAATCCCTTGAAGTCCCCTAAAATTGCATTTCCTATGAATCCCTCAACGCTACCATTCACTATTTCGAAATACACTTAATTCGCTAAACGTTTTTCATTCATTCTCTCAACATGATAAAAACTTCTCAGCAAATTTCCTACACTTGTGTCAAACAATGTAAAATTGTGATTTATTTAGGATAAAGTTGGCGAAAAAGCGTCAGTAACTTTTACGAATTCATGGAATATCAAAATAGGCGACCTACATTATATACAATTTAGAGACCTTTAAAAATCCTCAGCAGTACTTCAAACCTTTCATAAACGGAATACACTTTAAATGTCCATATCTTAGATGCATTTTGATTCAGTAAGCTTTCGGAATAAGGAAGGACTCACATATATTACAACTTGTGTAGAAGCCGAACGAGCGTTAAAATACAAACGACGTCGTAAGCGGATTCGTAAAACATGCGAGTAGCGTTAAGTTATACATTAAGCCGGATAAAGAGCACCATAAGTTTCTTCAAGACATATGGAGGACAAACCAGCCAAATGGAAACATATAACGTCGTTAGTCTACACTTACATCTGTAAATATTTATAGGAAAAATTTCGCAAAAGGAAAAATATGTATAATCATCAACTGTGTTCAATGAACTAAAGAAAACTATTTAGGTTGATTTAGAACCAATCTATTCAGATTATTCCGATTTTCGAAATAGAAAAAGGCAATAATTCAAAACCATAACACATTTTCAAAAACTGCGAACTTACTCAAATTTCTATACTATATTTAAATGAAAATGGATCTCTTTTCGTAAATTGAGTTAATCATTAAAACCTCAATTAAAGGAAATCTTAAGTATTCAAAGGCAACCCTGCAGATTTGAACAAATCTTTGCTTAATATCTCTCTTTTAAAATTTTTTTAAAATCGCAATAAAATTTACTTCATTATGAAAAATTTTTGTGTACTAAAAAATAACACCCAAAAAGTTCACAAATCAAAAATAGACTTTGAGACTACCCTCTTTTCGGCTCATTAGAGACAAATGTACAATAAATGTACAACAAAAAAAAAAAAAAAGAAAAAGAAAGAGTCAACCAAAACCGACCTCACACTTTTTTCTCCGTCTTTTTTATACTACTGGGGACCAACATGCTTCGAAGCCAATTTCGACTTCCTCATCAGGGGTAATTTATAGGAAAACAACAGATACAAAATGAAAATATTGTTAGATTGGAAAATGATTATTACCTGAGAATAAAAATAGAGAATTTAGTATCAAATGTTGTTTGGTTTCTATTTTTTTATTCATATCAAAAATCTTTAAGATCGAAATGAAACGTACTTTCTTATGAAATTTTTGTTTTGGTAATATAATAGAAAACACCAGAAAGTTCTGTGTATCTCTGCATATCAAAATTTTTAAATGAAATTCAAGATAGATTTCTTAAATTTATTGGTGTAGTCTCACATTGAAGGTTTCTTTGTTTCTTGCATGTTGAAGTCAAAAAATACTTTTTTGTTAATATCACATATCATTTTTTTAAAAAACCATGAATCTTGCACTTTATTATTAAATCTTTCTGTGATGCATCCAATCTCAGTTTTTTACTAATTGAATAAAATTCTATAACACTTTTTACCGGTTTAATGTCGTACCGTTTTTGGTATGATGGATTTCAGTGAAAATGATGAAAATTAGGAGAACGTGATGGATGTGATTGGTGAAAAGTATCAAAGAATTTGATTCAATTAGTAACAAACTGGGATTGGATGCATTACAGAAAGACTTATTGATATTTTTCCAAAGAAGATATTTGATATTAACAAGAAAGTATGTTTTGACTTCAAAAATGAAAGAAACAAAGAAACTTTCAGTGAAACTACCAAGAAATTTAAGAAATCTATCTTCAATTTGTGGATACATCGCAGCGAACTTCACTCTAAAATTGTGTCCCTTTTCGCGTTTAGTTTCAAACTTCGCGC
>JAUMHM010086801.1:0-10743 GCA_032362435.1 Melikaiella ostensackeni
ATTCGTAAATTTTTCGAAAAACCGACTCTGATTTTTTTCGGACCATTTCAACGGACATTGGGGGCCCCGATCAAGCTAGGGCCCCAAGCGACTGCTTACTTTGCTTATGCCTAAATCCGACCCTGTTCACGCATAAATACTCACACTGCCTAATAAACCCATGGGAAGATCCTGCTCTCTACCCCAACCTCATCCACTAAGTAAAGCTCTTCACGAAGACCTATTAGGATTCAAAACCTTACGTTTCAGGCGTCACTCTTCTTCTTATAAATAATTGTCCTCCATACATCCCTTTCCTTGCATACGTCTTTTGCTTCCTTTACATCCGTACATCGTTTCATGCAGGCTCTTGTATTTCTATGACTCTTTACATCTCTTCGCTTCAGAGTCTCATTCACACATTTCAACCATTCTTTTTTCAGTCTACCTCTGAGTATGCTACCACTCTCTTCACCCAAATACAATAGCTTCGTTAAACGTCCTTCATCCATTCTCTCAACATGACCAAACCATCTTAGCAAAAATCTTTCACCCTTGTCAGTCAATGTTTCTTCTACACCATATTCTTTTAGAACCCACTCATTACTCACTTTGTCCATTAGCGTTTAACTGCATATATTCCGCAGAAATTGCATGCCAACTGCGTGCCCCATCCTTCAAACACAACAACTTTTGTTTTATTTACATTAATTTTGAGACCCATAATCTTCATGCTGGTATCCAGTCTACTCATCATTCTCTGCGTCTGCAAATATTGCGATTTTGACATAATTCTACTTGTTTCAAAATTGTTACGTAGTATTTTTTGAATACGAAAAGTTGAAAAAATCTGTCTTGATTTCTATGAGAACAAATAGCTCTCAGATTGAGCAAATTGGTTCATAATTTCTTATGAAAAATTGAACTTCAAAAAAAAGTTGTATTTTACGTGTTAATCTCCATAATAGGTACAATTGCTTTTCTTGGACTGAAAAATGACTCTACAAAAGAACAAAAAATACGTGTATTTGTTCCAGTTGGGCTATATAGATTTTCGGTGCCCGTGAAAATCCAAACAGTCACTTATTTTGGACCCCTCTGATATTTAATAATACGCGCCAAAGTTGACCAAATTTAAAAATAACTAGAGTTTTCTACCTCTTTTTAAGAAAAAGTCACAAGTAAATAATAATTAATTGTTAAAACAATTAATAAATGCTTGAAACAAAGGTCAGTCTTCCTGATAATGACTATTCGTCTGATTGAACTTAAACAAATACCTTTGAATGAACTATAAAAAAAATTATTTATTCAAATGGAAATTGTTTTAAGAATTTCAAATCAGTTAAAAAGTCATTGAAAAGATTTCACTTGAATACAAATAATAATTTATAGAAAAAAAAAAGAAAAACAGCTCATGTGTGTCAATTTTGCGCAAAATTGTCAATTTCAGTTTTTTGGGGCATTTTTGGGACTTCATAAGAGGGGGTCAAGGGACTGAATGCGAACCCTGTGATAGCTTTTACCCCAAAAAAGAATTAAAAATTGGAAAACATTAAATGAAAAAGGCATTTTTGAATTTTAAATCATAAAACTCGTACTCAAGTCGTAGAATTTGGTTTTGAAAAATACGAAGCCTACAGTGAAATTTGAACTAAACTTGGAAAAAACTCTGAGAAGGTAAAACAGAAATATGAACTTAAATACAGAAAATGATCATTGTTTTCAGTTATAAAAATTGTACTTGAGTCGTCGAAGCCAGTTTTTAGAGATTTGAAATCAGACGTGAAATTCCAAAATAACTTGTGAAAAAACTTCCAAAGCAAAGAAAGAAAGAAAAAATTCCAAACAGACAAATAAAAAAAATATAGTTTTCAAGGTAAATGTCTACAATAGGCACTTTTTTCAAGAATTGACGAAATTTTTTTTAAATGGTCTTTTTTTTGTAAAAACATAAATCCGTTTGTGAAAAGTCGATTTTTCAAGTAAAATTGTTTAAAAAAGAACAAAGACAGGAGCGTTTATCGTCGACATCGATTTGGAACCTCTCAAATACAAATCGGAACCTAACCTCACTTTTTACGATAATATTTTTCTCATTTCCTAAACACTTTCGGCTCAGCAAACCATAAAACTGCATCTGGTGGGTCTTTAAAACGATTTTTGTGTCTAATTTTACATTTTTCCCATGCATTTCGGTCTACATTTGCCGAAATTAGACGCGCCTGTCACTGACTGCATAAATAGTACGACGTGCAGAATAGATCAATTTGTACTTATATACGATTTAAAGGCGCTGAACTTCGTTTACCCTACTTTTTACGATAATATTTCTCTCATTTTCTAAATACTTTCTGCTTATCAAATCATAAAACTGCATCCGGTGGGTCTATAAAACAATTCTTGTGTTCGATGTTTTAGTTTGTTTTGGTTAACTATGTTTACGAACCAAATCAACGCAGATAATCAATACACTGGTTCGATAGCATCGATAGCAATCGATATATATCGAATCGCGACAATATCGAGTCCAATGTATTTCTTATGGAGAAAATTATTGACTTTTGCCCATTGTTATTGCAAAAATTACAATGAGTTTGTGATTCGGATCAAGTCATAAACCTTCTGAGTGACGTAATGAATCATTGTACAAATTTTTATGTCATTCAGCGCAGTGGTTTGGTAATTATAAGATTAAAAACAGATTTTCATTTTTGTATATATAGATTAAAATAAAAATAAAGAAAATTGAAACAATATGGAGCATGAAATACAAAAACTATACATTAGGGTGGTCCTTATTTTACTTTTTTTTTTAATCGCTTGCTCCTAATCGCGATTCTGGTGCGAATGCCTAAAAATAGAATGTCCTCCAAATTTTATCCAAATCGGTTAATATTTACCCATCGTCCCAGGCACTTGAAGCTTTCTATAAGATGAACATGGAGGAAATTATGCAAAAACGTTTAATTTACCTAACTTTCAAAAATTTCCGAAATAGTGGGCCCAACAATTAGGGTAAAAAATTACATTTTCTATAGTTATTAACTTAGATTGTTTAAACATTGTAAAAAATCAAATAAATGATTTTAAATTGAATGGCGGACAGTAAAATTTAAAAAAATTAATTCCAAGATGGCAGCAAATTAAAATTCCAAAAATAGCTCGTTTTTGCAGTTTTCAGATAAATATTTTCAAACTTTGCTATAAGAAGGAGTATGGCTTTAGAAACCACTCGATGATTCCCGAAGTCAAAATTTCTGAAAAAATCCAAGATATCAGCCAATTGAAAATTCCAAAAATAGCTCATTTCTGCATATTTCAATGAAATATTTTTAAATTTTGCTAGAAAAAGAAGTTTGACTTTGAAAATCATTCGATGATCCTTATTAAATTAGATTTTTACTCTTTTTACCCTTTTTTTATTTTTACCCTTTTCAGGTTTTTACATATCTAAAATCCCCCTTCCCACAGAAGTTGATCAGACATTGAACCCTTTAGCTCACATCCCTTCCCAAAATCCCCAATTATCCACACTCTCATAATAAGCCTCCAAGCAATGTTTGACGTACTCAAACCTGTGGTTTTTTTCAATCCCTCGAAGCCCTTACCGCTTACAACCGGATTTTTATCAGAAGCGCTCGGATTCGCCTGAACATTTGGCCTTGGGAGTGGAAAACTGTAGAAAACCAAAACTCCCGAGCACAGCCGGTTACCGGCAGACGAGTTTGGATGTAGACATTCGACAGCATTGAGTTCCCACATCCATCCTCGGCGTTACACCTCCCGCTCGACGGTAGTTAAACGCAGTGAAAACACAGCTAAGCGAGAATCTCGAACGGTCACCCATCCGAGCGCTAACCACGCCCGTCCGTGCTTAACATTCGAGATTTCCACGAGTCGAGAATCAGCATCCAGCTACTGCCGTCGGTTTATTTGATGATCCCAGAAGTTCAAAATTTTGAAAAAAATCCAAAATGGCGGCCAATTAAATATTCCAAAAATAGCTCATTTTCAATGACATACATATTTTAAAACTTTGATAGAAGAAGTTTAACTTTAGAAATGATCCTATGATCCCAGAAGTTCCAAATTTGAAAAATTCCAAGATGGCGGCCAGTCGTATTTTCAAAGTTATTTTACCATCATACTTTTCAACGAAATCGTCCTAAACTTCTCCAAACTCTGAACTGAATTTCGAAAACGCAAAGAAATTACAAAATTTTGGACGTCTGGGATCATATGATGATTTCTAAAGTCAAACTTTCTTTTCTAGCAAAGTTTTAAAATATTTCATTCAAAACTGCAGAAATGTGCTATTTATGGAATATTTATTTGGCCGCCATCTTGGATTTATTTCAAAATTTTGCACTTCTAGGAACATCTAATGATTTCTAAAGTCAAAATTCTTTCTCTAGCAAAGTCTAAAAGTATTTAATTGATAACTTGCAGAAATGAGCCATTTTTGGACTATTGAATTGGCCGCCATCTTGGATTTTTTCAAAATTTAAAATTTTACTATCCACCATTCAATTTAAAATAATTTATTAGATTTTTTTCCCATGTTTAAGCATTCTTAGTTAATAACTATAGAAAATGCAATTTTTGCCCCTATTTGTTGGGTTCAACATTTTTGGAAATTTTGAAAATTTCAAGTTTTTTGAAATTAAGATATTTTAAGCATTACATAAAGACGATCATCCTATGTGGACGATTGATTTGAATAAAAACTGCAAAAGTTATGTAAATTAAACGTTTTTGCACAATTTTCCCCATGTTAATCTTATGAGACACTTCAAGTGCCTGGGACGATGGGCAGGTCCAGCAGATGATGTTTAACCCGAGTGGGTAGCTGATCATACCGATTCGGCGTGTGGGGGAGGGGAGGGGCTGGTGAGGGAAAAATATATTTGAAAAAGATGAGAAATGTTGAATTATTGCCGAACATATGTGCGTGATCTACGCGCATGCTCGGAGCACGCTTGTTTCCCGCGCTAAATTCGAAGTTTGGTATTGAATTCAACTTCATAAAAAAATGTTCGATCTAATTTCGAGTGGGTATATCACCCACTCGGAATTTTTCCAGTGGGTAGAGCTACCCACTCACCCACATTATCTGCCGGGCCTGGCGATGGGTAAATATTAACCGATTTGTATGAAATTTGGAGGACATTCTATTTTTGGGCATTCGCACCAGAATCGCGACTAGGAGCAAACGATTTCCAAAAAAAGTAAAATAAGAACCACCCTACTATACACTCCTCGAAAATTGAAAAGTATAAAAAGCTGTGTCATCTAGTAGAAAAATGTTCATGAAAAACTTCATTTTTTCAATTTTTATTAATTACTCGTACATATCTTCAATTATTTATTATTTAGTTTCAAATTGTAATTAAATATACTCTTGACAAGTTTTGAAATATTTTAATATTCAAGTGTTTGATCATTTAAAAAAACTTTTGGAATATTCGAGAATATTCCTGAAATTAAATTACGTTTTTGTTATATTTGAAATGTGTAACATTTTCTATGAACTTTCGAAATTGAAATTGGAGATCAGAGGTTGTAGACTTGACGTTAGAGATTTTCAAGTCATAGATTTAAGCTTTTCCACAATTTATCAAAATTTCTTCCCATTTTAAAGTCACCCCTGAATTCTTACATTAAAATTTTACAATTTTTTTTTCAATTTCAAGCTTCAGGTGCTTCAAATTTCTAATTCGTCAATTTTTAGACCTGTTAGTTTAAAATATTTTATTTTGAACAATGAATTTTAATATTCTTGAAATTTTTGAATTTCAGTTAGGAATGATGAAATTTTTTATGCTTCCATAAAAAGTCGTATAATTTAAAAAATATCTATATCGAACTCTTCAATATTGGCATTTTTTTCTTTGAAAGTCTCAAGTTTTAATTTTTTAACTTCTAGGACAGTTTCATTTTGTACTCATTTTTAAAAGTAAAATTTCAAAACATATTGTTGTATATCAAACGATTCCAGTTTCATATACTTATTTTAATGTTTATATTTAAATTGTACTATTGCAAGTGCTGGAAATTTGAATTTGATAAATTAGAAATGTTTCAAATTTGCAAGTATGTATTTCATTTTTATCGGCTAGAGATAAAAAGATTTTATAACTCATAATATTCGAGAAAAGCTTAAATTTTCACGGTTTTTATTTTATTGTTCAATTTTGTGCGGTTCCAATAAAAAATTGTTGAATTTATTATTTCTTAATTGTTCGCTTTTAAAAACTTATAAAATTATAATTAATAATTATTCACTTTTAGGGCTTTATAATTGTTCTGTCCATTCTATTGTGCTGTTTTCAAAAATGTCTCCAAATTGAAATTGTTTCTTTTTAAAAACTGGAATTAAAAATTGTATCATTTTTAGGCTTCAAAATTTGTTTTAGGTCACTTTTAAACATTTCAAATTTAAGATTGTTCAGTTTTTCCATTTTCAAAAATCTGATTTTCAATAATCTGATTTTCAATGTACGATTTTCAATGTTTCAATTTTATTCGTCCAAAATTTGAAATTTTTTAGCATCAATCGATTTCAAATTAAAATTATTTCTCTTTAAGAGCTGAAATTTAAAATTGTATCATTGTTAAGATTTAAAATTTGTTCTTGGTCACATTTTAACATTCCAAATTTAAGATTGTTCAATTTTTCCATTTTCAACATTCAGTTTTTTAAATTCTTCAACTTCCTTGGTTAAAATTAGAAAGTGTTCCATTCATAATTCTTTCATATAAAACTGTATAGTTTTTTAATGGAATTCTTAATACTGACTCTTCCAAAATGAAAATTTTCAATGTTTAAACTTTACCATTTGAGATTATTTAATTTTGACCGCTTTGAAATTGATTAACTTTAAACAATCAATTTGAAAAGTCTTTAATTTTTTATGTTTGCTATTAACATTGAAAAGTTTCAAATAAAATTTCACTTTTGTGGACTTCAAATTTTAATAATTTTGCAACTTCAAACGCTTAAATTCAGAAATGTTTCCATATTGAACGCTTTCAAATTAAAATAATTATTAGTTAGCTTTGAAAGATTAATTTTCAGATGTTTAAATTTTTTCGTTTTTACAATTTCTCCTGTTTTAATAAATACTGATATTTATGTACTATAATAACCTGTAGATTTCGTTATGCATTTTTCTAGATTTTTCGACATGTTCAACGTGAAGTAAAAAAATCTAAACATTTTCTGGAACAATTATTATCACAATAAACCCCGATAAACTTAAAAAAGGGTGAATAATTTTGGGGATAGTAGGGATTTCAAAAATTACAAAAAAGCTTTGCTTTTTTTGTTGATATTTTTCTGCATAATGATGGGAAAAAATCAAAATACCAGTCTAATGATACCGATATTGGAGTATTTATAACGTTCTCACAATCTTTTATGGTAATCGTAAACTTTAACGTTATACTACAATTTTGGATACATGGATTTCATATAGGGTTAATTTGTTAAAAATATTATGTAACAGTATCGATTTACCTCCCTCCCCCTCAAAAAAGCTGTTACGTAATTTATGAATGGCCCCTTACTAAATTGCAAAATTTAAATCCCAAAGTTCGAAAGTTTTAAAATGAGGACCCCCGAATGATGGATGTTTCTACAAAAGTAACTCGAGTTACAGATTTCAGTCCTAGAAATTTTATTTTGGCTTTTGAAAATCTTTTTCCGCAGAATGTCTAGACTTTTCTCGCGTTATTTTCATCTTCATTAACCAGTGACCCCATCCTCTCGGGCTTTGTAGAACAAGAAGAAGAAAAAAACTGAAGTGATTGAATTAAAATAGCTTCTGTTATTCTTTGTGGGGTTCCATATGTTTTCTCTGCACCATGGTGCGCTTCCTCATTTGATTACGACACAATCTGGGTCAAAATCCCAGAAAATATTTCCATTGCCTTCTGATGTGCGAGACTTGTTTTCATTGGTATAATATTTATATTCACTCCGTAAAGTCCTAAATCAACAAAGAGCCACTTTGAAATACACTGACCTGTCCAGAGAGGAGAAATTCGCTCAAAAGCCACATGTTACACTCCCACCACCACTTCTCTCTGCTCATTCGAGAGAGCTCGGGTGGTGGTTACTATCGTGAAATAGAATGGGAAGTAAGGAGTGGAGGTGGAAAACTCACGTCTGCGATTTGAGCAGTTTGGAGAAACATTCCTGGAATTTATCCTCTCTGGACAGACCTGCGAATACAGTTTTATTTATCCTCTCTCAGGTTTTATATCTTTAATCTTTTTAGACTGAATTTTGGAATTTCTGTTCTTACTCATACTCAACTGAATATCTCGAGCATTTTTCAACACGACACTATCTCTTATTTTATATATCATTCTTTATTCACAAAATTTTAGTTTCAGTTTTTAAAGAAAGTTTCAGTCATTTATCCTTTTGTTTTAAATAAAAACCAAGTGTGTTGAACATACTTTTTGCGACTAATTGTCTAAACCATCCCATAGTGGGGCAGAATCCTCCAATGCGGCCAAAAGTTCTAAACTAATTAAAATGTAACGAAAAGGTAATTATTATGTTCTTGAGGTCGCTGATTCCGAATTCCGCATTAAAAATGGAAAATTCAAAATGTCGAATGCACAGGGCTTTCACACATTCACTTTTAGGAATTTTTTTTTCTCAAATCACTCTTAAGTCACTTTTTAAAGATACAGTCACTATAGTAACTTTTTTTAATGAAAAGATCGCGCAAGTCACTTTTTTTCAACAAATTAAAACGAAGATCTATGAATTAAAACGAAGATCTATGTCTACTTCTGAATTTTCTTGAATTTTATTGAATCCCTTTGAATTTCTATTTACTCCCATTTATCTAAACCAATGGAATTTTTTTGGATTAGAATTTTTTTGTATTCACTTGAATTATTTTAAATTCACCTTGAATTATTTTAAATTCACCTTGAATTATTTTTTATTTATCTTGAGTTCGCATCAATTTCATCGAATTCTCTTCAATTTCCTTGAATTTTTCTAAATTCACACAATTCTACCCAATTTAATGAATTGTTAAAAGTTTTTTTTTCATTTACCCTAAAAAAACTGACCTTGAATTCTTAGGCATTTCATCAAATTATTTTTAATTCCCTTGAATTCTTCTAAATTCACTTTAAATTTAATCAATTAAATGAATGTTTAAAAATATTTTTGAATTGTTTTCATTTTTCTTGAATTTTTAAAAACTCATCTTGAATTTTTATGAATTTCATTGAATTTTTCTCATTTGGCCTCAAATTCCTCTAAATTCAATCGAAGTTTTTTAATTAATTGTTTTTCTTTTATTTTTTTAACTTTTTATCAAATTTATTTCAATTCTGTTGGATTTTCCGTGAATTCTGTTCACTTCCATTTTACTCAATTCGATAGAAATTTTTTGATTGTTTAAGTTTTGGGTAATTATAATCTTTCATATTCTTATAAGTTTTGTCAAAGTCTCTTGAATTCCATTTACTTCTTCTGAATTTACTCCAATTTCACTAAAATCAGTGGCATATTTTGTATTAAATTTTTTTAAATTCATTTAAATTCATGTGGAATTCATCCTGAATTCTTCTAAATTAATTTGAATTCACTTGAATTCCTCTAAATTCATTCAATTCTACTCAGTTCAATTGATTTTTTTATTTTTTTATTTCCCCCGGAAGTCTTTGAAACTTACTTTTAATTCTTAGGCATTTCATCAAATTCTTTCGAATTCCTTGAATTTTTCTAAATTCACACTAAATTTAATGAATTCAATAAGTTATTGAAAAATATTTTGGAAATGTTTTCAATTCTCTTGAATTTGTAAAAATTCATCTTGAATTTTAAGGAATTTTATTAAATTCTTCTCATTTCCCTTAAATTCCTCTAAATTCACTGGAATTTTATTTAATTCATTTTTTTAAAAAGTTTTTTCAATTCACTCAAATTATGTTGAATTCGCTCTGAATTTTGTTCACTCCCATTTTATTCATTTCAATGAAAATTTTTGAATTTTAAAATTTTGTGTAATTATAATCTTTCATATTCTTATGAATTTCATCAAAGTCTCGTGGATTATCTTTACTTCTTCTATTTTTACACCAATTTCACTGAAATCAATGGCATATTTTTGATTATAAATTTCTTTTTCAATTCATTTAAAATTCACCAGGAGAAAAATGCTGTGGACAGTTTCACAAAAAAAGTGATAGTATTTGCAGAGCTATTTGTTATCAAAATTTTTTTTTAGATCGTTTATTACAAATTTCGTATTAAAAATACAGAATTAAAAATATCCGATACAAAATGGCGGGCATTTTTACTAAAGAGAACTGTGGTATTTGCATAAAAATCTATTATCAGATATTTTTGGGTTAGCTGATTATGAATATCATATAAAAAATTGCAAAATTAAAAATGGCGGAGGAAAAATGACGGACCATTTTTTTTTAAATTATGAAATTTGCATACAAATTTGTTAGCAAAGGTTTTTGGAATCGCTGATTACGAATTTTTTTGTATAAAAATACAAAATTCAAAATGGCACACCTGAAAAATAGGATTATTTTACAAAAAATCGTAGAATCTTCATAAAAGCATGTTATAGGAGGTTTTCTGTGTCACAATGTCGCAAATATCAAGTATTTTTTTAAATTACAAAATTCAAAATGGTGGTGTTTACATAAGTAACAAATATTTATATTAGATTGAAAAGTAGATACATATAAAGCGATTTTATTTCTTTCAAT
>JAUMHM010086802.1:0-10742 GCA_032362435.1 Melikaiella ostensackeni
AGAAGAATTGAAATCGGCCGAACGAGAGCGCCACACGGTGACGAGTCCTAAAACTTTTTGATCAAGGTGGTAAATGAGAACTTGACTAAACTAAACTAAAATAATCTTAACTCATTTCTGAAAAAATTCGTCAAATTGATAAAGAACGTTTTGGTCTCGATACATAGACCAAAATGAGAAATGGGTTCCACACAAAATAAGTTCCAGTTATCATATAATGTAGTCGTTGGAATATAAGTCGAGATAGTGAAACCATGAAATTCACCAAACCAACTTTATGGGAAAAACCACGAACGGAAAATGATTGCTATTTCTGTATGAATAACTTGGCACGGATTACTAGGAGGGGTAAAAAAGAATTTCTTATGTACATGTTGCAACAGTAACGAGACCCACTGAATCGTTCGAGACTGATGATGGAAGCAATTATGATGACACGATCGGAAGTTCGCTCCCAAGCAACGATAGCATAGAAAATGAAATAGCACGTTCAGTCTGTTCAATAGAGGATCTGGAGATTACCGATGGTTCCGTAGTGGAAGAAATAAGTTCTCGTGATGACGATTTCATCCCATACAATGAAAGTAAGAGAATTCTTAAAAATTTTACGCAAAAAGAATTGAACGGTCTTCTAAAAGACTTCGGATTACCCAAGGACAATGCAGAATACCTTGCATCAGTACTAAAAAGTATGAATTTGTTTTCAGAAGGCGTGAATGCGAAGTATTATAGAGATAGAGAAAAGAATTTCAGAAAGTCCTTTTCAGAAACAAAGGAACCTTCATTGGTATATCATCATGACATCAACGGATTGATGAATGAATCGAAGCCAGGCGTTTGTGAAGCCGATGAAAAAATAAAATATCCAGAACATGATTGTCCAGTTTGTGGGGATATCAAAATTTTGAACATTATACTAGGACAGCAATCAGGTTTCACAAACAACCTTTGCTTTTTGTGCTTAAGGCGTAGTCGGGATTAAGACAATTACTATAAACAGAAAACATGGCCAAAGAGACCTCCTCTTCGCATGAAACTTGGTCTAATGAAACAGTTTGTCAAAGCCCTCAAGGAATAAGGAAGTTGCTTCGAGTATTTAAGAAGAAAACTTCCATAATTATCGGATGCAAAATTGAAAGAAGGCATTATCGATGGACCACAAATTCGGAAAATGCTGAATGATGAGAATTTGATCACGTCAGTGAATCCTATACAGAAGGCAGCATAGATTAGTTTCAAGAAAGTCGTAGAAAATTTCCTGGGAAATCACAAGAGTATGGACTGCAAAAAAATAGTAGCTGATATGGTGAAAAACTTTGGTAAGCTGGGGTGTTTGATGAAATTCAAGCTGCACTTTCTCTTTTTCCATTTTGATTATTTCCCAATGAATTTAGGAGATTACAGTGAGGAACAAGGAAAACGATTCAACCAATGTGTAGAAGAAATGAAACGTCGATGTCAAGGAAGATGGAATACAAATATGATGACTGACTTTTATTGGACGATGAAAAGAGAGGATGTTAGAAAGGGCATAAAGCGTAAGAGAAATCCTCTTCATAGATCTTTTAAGAATAAAACAGCAGGATATCACAGAAAAAAAATGAATGAAGGCTTATGCCTCAACCCCAAAATTGATTATTTTAGTATTCTTCAGTTATTTCTCAAGGTTAGGGACAAACGGTAACATGATAGAGTATAGCAAACACTTGATTCGGATTAGAATTGAGACCTGATGGGGTCAAACAGACCCCAGATTCGGATTCAGCGACCCCAGAGACATATAAGTATGGTCGTCTAGTTCACCGCACATGACACTTTTTTTGTGTGACTGTGTTATGGATGGGCATGTACGAAAGCGTGAGAAACAAAAAATGCTAAGCTCTAGAATTATAGAAGAATAATTAAAAGGGAAAGATCATTATATGCTTATCATTATTACACCATTAAACCAAATCCCTTTCGAGGTAAGCGTAATACGTTCGGTTATAACCTCGTTATACTACCGAGGATCGAGGAATTGATATAGTAAGGGTAAGCGAGGGATGTGTTGGAGAAGGGGTGGGTTTTAGATCAATCCAGAAGTCGCATGTTGTTCATTTAAACGACACACTCGTCCCACAATACCGCTCCGACGCAGGTCGATGATCAGTCTCTCTATCAATCACCCCAGGTGAAGAGCTTCACATAGACATTATACTAATCCACTAAGCAAATCTCCTCACGATGGCCTATTATATCGGAGATCTTTCCTTTCAGACATCACTCTTCTTCTTATAAACAATTGTCCTCTATACATCCCTATCCTTGCATACATACTTTACTTCCGTTACATCCACACATCGTTTCATTTACGCTCTTATGTTTCGACGTCTCCTCATATCCATTCGTTTTAGTCTCATTCACACATTCCAACCCTTATTTCTTCAGTCTACCTCTGAATACTGACTTTGTCCATTAGCGTTCTACCACACATATTCCGCAGGAACTGAATGCCAACCGCGTTCACTTCACTTCTATCCTTTTCCTGGTACGTCCAGGTCTCACTACCATACAGAACAGTGGGTGCAAGTACAGAATCATGTACTGCAATTTTATCTCTATTCGTTACATTTTTACTTCTAGTAATAGCTCGTATACTGCCGATAATCTTTCCACTCTCGTTTATATCTCTGCATCTTTCCGTCAGCAGTAAATAAACTGCAAATCGTCAACTGATTCTGCCGTAACAATTTTATCAACTGCAAACGCCAGTCCACTGACTTTCACTGTACCGAGGTCATTATATAACGCAACCTTGCCTTACGCCCTGCTTAATATGAAACCAATTCCTCAGTTTCTCAGTCTTTCTCCAATCATTTGGAACTTTATCATTCACAGCACACATATTTATAAATTCGCTTAGCCAGGCAAACAAATATCTGCAACCGCTCTTAAGCATTTCAGCAGTGATACCATCCATACCAGCAGCCTTACCATTCTTTAGTTTCTTAATCACGTATATGATGTCATCAATATCAATTCTTCTTCCGCCACCAACAACGGGATTGTCTCATGTATCATCTTCACGGTGGTTATGCTCCATAGTATAACCTCCATACCATTTCTTGAAAAAATCACTCATACAGTCTTTCATTTTGTCCGAATTCCATACCATTTGACCATTAGCATTCTTTGTTTCTAGTAACTCAGTGTTAGTACTTTCTTTCCTAATCTTCTTAACTCATCTCCTAAATAATTTCTTATTTCCTTAAAAATCTTTTTGCATTTTGATATTCTCATCTCAATGAGAAAGTACTGGCTTTACGTGAAAATTGACTTTCGCGGATTTCAAAAATCTCCATGTTTTGAGGCTCCCTGAATCCGAAAAAAACAGGTTTTACGATGGTGTTTGTCTGTCTGTCGTCGTTGTCTGTATACTCGGTAACTTTTAAAAGACTAATCGGGTTAGATTGTACTTTGGCACACGTATCAGGGACCGAAAAAAAGGTCGAGTTCATTAACCAGACTCTTTTGACAAATGGTGCTGGTTCTAATCACCAAAAAGATCCAAAAAAAAGTGAGAAATTCTATTTTGCGGTCAAACTATGCAGGATGAGAAGCATAGTTTTCCTTTTTGTCATGAAAAATGAGACTTAAAATGAGAAAATTGAATTTGTGATAAATAACACAAGATACAATAAAATGTTTGATAACAAAATTATTCACTTAGAAAAAAGTCTACGAATTTGTTGCTGATAATTTTTATTATATGACGTGTATTTCTTGCTTTAATTTTGAAAAATAAAATTAGGAATTGAGATTTTTAATTTTCGGAAAAATAACACATGATACAATAAAATCACAATTAGCTACAATTGTTCGCATAATTTAGATCTATAAATCTGCAATCGACTATTTTTTGATGAGACACGTAGTTTTTCTTTTAATCGGGAAAAAGACAGTTAGAAATAACAATGTGCCCGAGCAGCGGGCATATTATTATATTTTTTCCGCTTTGATTTTATCCTTGGTTTCTTTGACTAGTATCTTGGCTTTCCTGTTTTTATCCCTATGATCGTTTTCTATATAGTCATTTTCGATCGCTAAGACCTTCAATATTCAACATTTTCGAGTACGCTTGCTTTTTCTCGTAAACAACTACGCGGATTTCATCATTCCACCAAACATCTCCAGTCTTCCTTCCTACAGCCACAGAACCGCACACTTGAGATGCTCTCTTGAAAATGCTATCCCATAGTATTATACATGCACCCTCTACATTTCTATTTTATATTGCGTCTGCTCCGACTTATTTTAAATCCCTCTTCTCCTCCATTCTTGACTTAGGTTCGTTTTCAAAACTAAGAAGTAGTGATCCGTTCTGCACTCAGAACCTCTCATAACCTTTATATCCCTTACAAGCCCTCTCAGTCTCTCATCTGCTACGACAAAGTCAATCATACTGTGGCTTTCACCTCTGCACCGAGTATACATGTGGATCATTTTATGTCGGAACCAAGTATTTGTAATAAACAAGCCTTTTCTAAGCATAAGCTAATCAATTTATCCCCATTTCCGTTCGCTTTTGGGTCTCTGAAATGACCCAGTGCCCTGTCGGTACATTCGCGTCGCATACCAACCCAGCCATTCATATCTGTGAGTAAAATGATTCTTTCGTCAGGATCTCAAGTACCTATAATATCATCTAACGAGTCCCAGAAGGTATCTTTCACATCCCTACTGTCACGATTTACTGGAATGTAGCACGATATGATAAATAGCCTTCTGATTCTCACTTTCATTCTGACCCATAATAATCTAGGAGATACACATTCATACTTCTTAACATGTTGTTTTGCTCTCTCATTTATAATCAGACCGACTCCTTAGCCACCATATGATTTATTTTTTAGGAAGAAGCTAACTTCTTAGTCTGAATCTTGTAACGTTAGTTTTTAAAGTGATACGGTATGCCAGGTGTATCGATAGCGGTTGAAATGTCATAGTTAAGTAATTCTTCGTTTAAATCGCACGAAATGATTCTGGAAAAATGGTGTGAATTTTTGTATTAAAAAAAACTTAGCTGCTTTAATTAGTTCAGTTCCAAAAATTGTATAATGTTTACCGGAAAAAAGAGTTAAAAAGTAAGAGCAGCTCACAGTACCATCAACTGCTACAGATACAGAAGTAACACTACTTATTGATCCAGAGATGAGTCAAAGTCAAATAATGACAGGTTTTTCAAAGATGCCTCAATAATTGACACCTTCCAATCCCAAATACAATTTGATTCGGGATCCAAAGATTAATTTAGAGTATCGATATCTTCGTTGCCATATATCTTCCTTACCAGATAATGAAACGATTCCTGTCCAAATTATGCTGAGGAGCTATAAATAAGAAAAATAAATATAAATTAATTACTTATTTAAAGAATCCAAAAATTTCATTATATTTTATGTTATATGTTATTATATGAATATTAAAAATTTACCGTCGGGAATACTGCGAGGGACTTTCGAGAGCAAACAAAAGGAAAACCATGAAGGAAGCCCATGTTGAATCCTTATGAATTGGCAAGTCGTACACATACAATTTTGAAAAATTTCAAGGTGAAATTATTAATACTAAAAAAATTGAAGGCGTACGATATTTCTTAACTAAAAAATGGACGTGTTTAGGAGCTGGACTAATTTTGAATGAAGGAATTCCAAGTTGAACAACTATTCAAGTTAAAATGTTACATTTTCTTTCTGATAAATATTTTTTCTGAATAACGTCAGTCTCAGTTTTACAAATTGTCATCACATTTTTCAGTTAATAGCGGTATTTCAGACAAAGATTATAGAATTACTAATTATTTAGAAAAAAATAGTTCTCCTGACACATGCATGATTTCAGCCATTTTCAATGCCTTTGAAGCCGGGCTTAAGTTCTACTTTTCAGTCCCTAGGTACTAAAAAGTATTTTTTACTCTTCAGGGAATAAAAAATGATGTCAAAAGTAAATAATGAAAATTAGTAAGCGATCAGTTGATCATGTTGACAGATTGTTTGACAGATCGGACCAACCCCAACTGCTAAGTTACCATAAATTACCGATAAATTACCATAATTTACCATAATTCACCATGAACTACTACAAATCACAAACAATTTCAGAAATTTTTGGATACCTTGAATTTCGGTAAATTTCTCGAATTTTAGAAATTTCTCAAATTTCTTGAATTTAAAAATTATTCAAAATTTTGAATTTCTCCAGATTTCAAACATTTCAAAAATTTTCAAGAATTCTCAAAATTTTCACAAATTCCTAAATTCATATTAAAATAGAAATAAAGTTTTCAAAATTCTTCCTTATGAGCAGAAATCATGCCTGTGTTCCAATCGTGTCTAAAATCATGCATTTGTTATAAAAAATATCGTATGCACCAAGGGGGAGAAGAGGGACTTTTTCGACGAGTGTATGTTTTCAGCACAAGTCGTAGGCGAGCCGGAGTAATTTCCCATAAATTTATTATACTTATAATTTTAAAATTATTTACCATAAATGACTAAGAATTACCGAAAATTGATGAAAATTTTGGAAATTTTTGGATGCTCCTATTAATTTTAAAGTTTTGAAGTTTTTTAAATTTCAAAAATTTTCAAGAATTTCAGAAATTTCAAAATTTACTTCATTCATATTAAAATTAAAATAAAGTTTCTGAAATTTCTCCTTAGAAGCATAAATCATGCCTGTGTTGTAATCCTGTCTGAAATCATGTATTTGTTATAAAAAATATCGTATGCATCAAGGGGGAGAAGAGGGACTTTTTCGACGAGTGTATGTTTTCAGTATGAGTCGTAGGTGAGGCCGGAGTAATTTACCATAAAATTATTACAATTATAATTATAAAATTATTTACTACTATATACGTAAACTACTATAAACTGCTGTAAAATACCGAAAATTTCTGAAAATTTTGGAATTTCTTGGACACTCTGAATTTCGGTGAATTTCTCAAAATTTCAGAACTGTTCAAATTTAAAAAATTATCAAAAATTTCATAAATTCATATAAAGATGAAAACAGAGTTTCCAAAATTTCTCCATATAAGCGGAAATCATGCCTGTGTTTCAATCGTGTCTGAAATCATGCATTTGTTATAAAAAATATCGTATACACTAAGGGGTAGGGGACTTTTTACAACTCGTGTATTTTTTTTAGTTTTCAGTACTCGTCTCCGGCTCGCGCCCACGCACTCGCCTACAACTTATACGCGCTCACCTACGACTCGTACTGAAAACATACACTCATCGAAAAAGTCCCTCCTCTCCCCCTGGGTGCATGATATACTTCTGAATGGAAGAAAACGTAATATTACATGAATACTTAAAAGTGAAAAGGGGAAACATTAAAACTTTAGTGCAGCATTTTCCAAATTTTTGCAACACAATTATTCTTACATGATTTACGTTTCACTTATGTACAAATCAGAAAAGATTTAAAAATACGTTTTTTTTAGCAATTTGAATGATAAGAATATAATTCAACACACGTTATGAGGGACTCAAAAGGAGTCCTTGATTGCGAAAATATGTTGGAATCCACTCTGATAAATTACTTAAGTAACATTTTTTTCAGGGAAGAAAAATTGTACTTGAAATTTAAAATAGTATCCCTTATAATAACTCCATAGAAGTTTCACAGACTTAGGATTAAAAGCTCATCTTTATAGATGGAGCTTTATAACCAGAGGTGAAGAAACCAAGCCTTAAGCTCTATTCTTCTCAGATCGTAGTTCAGGAAAAGGAATCTTTCGTGATGCTCGTTTCATAATTCCACTCCACCTCCGGCGGCAGTTTGAAGTTTTACGTATGCTTGAATTTTATTTTTATTGTGAAATTAAATTTTTATTGAGAATATAACTAACTTTATTACAGGTTACGGCAGAAAAATTTAATGACTACATACATACATGGGTATATATCGCGGCTGCAATATTTACCGCAAGTTTATATTAAAAATTATATCGGCCTTAAAAGAATTGCGATGATGGGGAAAAAACAGTGGCGTAACTGCTCTACGGCGAAACCACGCATTGCGGCTGAGGTGTAATTTATTGCATTATAAGTTTTATATTAATTTAAAATAATGTAAATTGAAAAGCTTCAAACCCTTGAAATTCCAAGTAAAAGTATTGCATTTTCAACAAAATAGAAGAACTTTTATCTAAATAGATGAATCTTTAACGAAGAAAATTAATTTTCTTCCAAAAAAGGCGAATTTTCAACTAAACAGTTGAATTCGACAAGAAAAACACGAATTTTCAAACAAAAAGTAGTTGATTCCTCAACCAAAAGCGATTGATTTTTAACAAAAACAGGTGAATTTTTGAACCAAAGAGACGCATTTTCAACCAAGAAAGATTTTTTAGTCAATAAAGAAAAAAAATCGTTCAAAATGTTGAATTTTCATGCCAGAAAGACAAATTTTCTACATAACAGTTAAATTTTCAACCAAAAAGGAACGAATTTTCTATAAAATAGTTTAATTTCTAAAAAGGAAAATGAATTTTCAAATCAATTGATGAATCTTCAGCCAAAAAAAACGAATTTTCAACAAAGTTGTTCCACTTTCAACCTAGAAGAGATTAATTCTGAACAAAATACATGAATTTTCAACCATGAATGAAATAGTTAAATTTTCAGTTAAAAAATTAATTTTCAACCAGAAAAAAACTAACCTTCTACAAAATATTCATCTTTTCAACGAAAAAGATGAGTTTTCAACTTTAATGTTAAATCTTCAACCAAAAGAATAATTTGTTAACAAAGTAGTTTCACTTTCAACCAAGAAGTTGAATTCATCCAAAAAAAGACGAATTTCCAACAAAATAGTTGAATCCATAACTAAAACGGATTAATTTCCAATCAAAATGTTCCACTTTTATCTAAAAAGATTAATTTTTACCAAACAAGACAAATTTTCAACAAAACAGTTGAATTTCAAACGAAATGGTTGAATTTTCAACTAAAAAGATTATTTTCCTACCAAAAAGACGAATCTTAAACAAATAACATGAATTCAGAACCAAATAGTTGAATTTTCAATTAAAAAGGATACATTTTCAACTTCCACAGTTCAACTTTCAACCAAGGTGCTTGAATTTTCAACCAAAAGACATGAATTCTTAACGAAAAATGTAATAGTTGATATTTCAATAAGAAAGGTTTTAGTTTTAAATCATAAAAAGTTGAATTCAACCAAAAGAGAGGAAATTTCAAGAAAATAGTTGAATCCCCAACTAAAACCACATAATTTTCAACCAAACAGTTGCATTTTTGCCCAAAAATCTTAATTTTCTACCAAAAAGATGAATTTTCAAATAAAATACATGCATTGACAAACAAATAATTGAACTTTCAACCAAATACTTAAATTTTCAACTAAAAAAAAGCAAATTCAACCAAAAGTGGAAGAGTAAAAAATTTGTTAAGAAAGTTTGATTTTCAACCAAGAAAATGAATTTTCAACAAAATAGTTAAATTTTCAATCGAAAAGATGAATTTTCAACTTTAATGATGAATCTTCACACAGAAAAAAATGAATTTTAAACAATGTATTTTCACTTTCAACCAAACAGTTGAATTTTTCAACAAAAAAAGATGAATTATCAACGAGAAATGTAATATTAAATATTTCAACTGAAAAATATTTTCATTTTCAAACAAAAACAGTTGAATTTTTCCAAAAAACACGGATCTTCAACAAAATAGATGAATTCATAATTGAAACATATTATTTTTCAACAGTTGCATTTTTTACTGAAAAGATTAATTTCGTACCAAAAAGATGAAGTTTTTATAAAATAGTTAAATTTTTAGCCAAGAAGATGAATGATCAACTCAAATTATGAATCTTCAATAAAAAAATGATTTTTTAACAAAGTAGTTCCACTTTCAACCGAGCAATTGAATTCATCCAA
The DNA here is from genome assembly GCA_032362435.1 of Melikaiella ostensackeni. NCBI lineage: Eukaryota > Metazoa > Arthropoda > Insecta > Hymenoptera > Cynipidae > Melikaiella > Melikaiella ostensackeni. The sequence goes on from JAUMHM010086802.1 coordinate 9,950, forward strand.
AAAAGACGAATTTTCAACAAAATAGTTGATTCAAAAACTGAAACGCATTAATTAACGACCAAACTGTTACATTTCAAGCTAAAAAGATTAATTTTTACAAAAGAAGACAAATTTTCAACAAAATAGTCGAATTTTACACCCAAAAAGTTTCATTTAAAAAAGAAAAAAAATTTCAATCAAATTGTGGAATTTTTAAGCCAAAAAGACGAATTTTCAAGCAAAACAGATGAATTTTCAAGCAAAAATGATAGCTTTTTAACAAAATTGGGGAATTTTCAACAAAATAAATAAGTTTTCAACCAGAAATATAATAGTAGACTTTTCAACCAAAAACAATTAAGTTTCAGACAAATAAAGAAGTTGGATTTTCATATTAAGTTCTATCAAATAAGTTCGAATTTAAGTTGAAAACTAGAAAAAGGGGAAAAGTCGGTAATAGGGCAAAGACCGTGAAGCCTGAAATAAATAAATAGGAATTAATTGTATATTGTGCGACTAGTGAGAGAAGGAGAAGATTCCGAGAGCGTGGAGTTTGCCGCGGGAGCGTGGTGAGCGCGGTAACACGCTCGAGGGCTCTTCTCCTTCTCTCACTAATCGCACACAATATTTCATTCAACTGCCGCGAGAATTATCTCATTTTGCGACCCTGATGAGAGGGGGGAAAGTAATAGCTTATCTGATTCATTGACGCAAATATAGCCCTCAGAGATCTTTTAAAGTTTTAATTTTGAGGTTATGGCAAAATGGCAGTGTTGAGCAGTGTTGCCAACATAGTCCGCGTTCCAAAACTTTA
>JAUMHM010086803.1:0-10742 GCA_032362435.1 Melikaiella ostensackeni
CGTGCGTCAGTGGAATTTTATAATACTCTCGGCTGAAAATTGAAGCGCATGAAACGAATCTTTTGTTTATTTTCAAGAAAGCTCTCTCACGTTGTCCATCGTGTTTTGTGAGATTGTACAATATTTTTTCTACAATTTCTTGACATTTTAGCAATAATGTCTTTCGAAATTTCACCGAGAAGTACAAATATTTATTACCGGAAAATTGGAGAAATTCACTGATATTCTGTCATAAGTTCCTAATTCGTTTATCAGATTCTCACATTATTCGTTTTACTTAACTGAAAATGAAAACTTACTATAATATTCTTATGTCCTGGGATTACTTTACGCAGTCGTGTAAAACTCCACCAACAAATTTTCTCCATGTGCTCGACATGTACCCGTTCTCCGCCACATACTTGGTTTGACTTGGGTTGTTTTTTAACAAATATCAAAACAAGTTGCAGGGTATTAAAGGTGAGTATATATTATTGTTTTTCTCTTTTAAAATTAGAAATATAGTTTTCCATTTTCACATGTTCTATTCACTAGTTTTTATTTATGACTTACTTTTGGTTTTATGTTTTTTTTTTCAATTGTTTACATAATTTTGTAGATTTATTAAAGGTAAAATGTTAAAACATTAGTACTGTACACGCACATGTAATGCCATCTATTCTTCCACACAGTGTTTATTAAAATGATCCATCTACCTACACAAAAAAAAGTATATTGTGCCACTAGTGGGAGAAGGAGAAGATTCCGTGAGCGTGGAGTTAGCTGCGCGAGCAAGCGAGCGCGGTAACACGCTCGAGGAATCTCTTCCTGCGACCACTAGTCGCACACAATATTTTATTCAACTACCGGGAGAAATATGTTATTTTGCGGCCCTGTTGAGAAGGGGAAAAATAATAGCTTACCTAACTGATTGACGCAAATATAGCCCTCAAACATGTTGATTAAGTATGCTAATCGTCAACAATCAGGTAATGTATTATTTTTCCCACTCTGAGCAGGGCCGCAAAATTATATATTTCTTGCGAAAGTTGAATAAAATAATTTATCCAATCGGTTTTGTAACGGAATATCTAGAAAGTTTTTTGTCCCTCCAGTAAAATTTGGTACATCGAAATTCGATGAGCGTAGATAAAATATTTTCGGTGAGCCCAGTGAAACAGGAAAGGGCGGTTATTTTGTTTACGATTTATGAATTGTAGTTTTTCCCGCCTTTATGCTCTTGTTTGAAAAGCTTCAATCTTTAGACATTTGCATGCAGGCTGTTGTATGAATGGCAATATGTAAGTATAATATTACCTGTCTATATTAAAAAAAATACAAAGTAATCGTGTAGTTACCCTCAATATTATTTTTCTCTATATTTTCAAAAAGTTCGCCTTCTCCGGCTCTCTAAAGAGTATGATTCTATACAAGTAAGTAGTGTTGATGCATTAAGAATATTTTAGATGCAAGCAGCAGCAGCAGTGTAATAAAAGAATGTTAAAACATCTTTGAAAAACTCTTATTTGACATATACAAAATAATGGTGTGCTGGCATCACCTGGAAACTGATACATCCAGATATTTAACTCCCGGTTCGCGGTGAGTAGGAAAATGCTGTTGTCATCTGTCGGCCACTTGATGAAGCTTATAGTCAATGTCATTTCGTGTCATAAGTCAACTTCTTGAAAAATGATGATTATTGATGTTTGTCTACAATTATTAATAACAAAGGTGGAAATTATTTGTGTAAACTAAAATAGTTGAAGAGCGTGCTATTTTTTCTCCAGGAAAATCTTTGAAGTGCCGAATATTATGTTTCATGGTCGTGTGCATGGTTTTTAACATTTACAGATTATAACCTCTTATATACTAGATAGCTGTCCTATAGTTAAATATTAAATGTGTGAACCCTAAAAGACTAGATGTTACGGGTGAGCATCCATTTTTCTCCATGTATCTGAAATTGGGATAAAAAAACTCAGGATTTCTTTGTGATTATTCATTTAAATTGTCTAAAGATATAGGTAAGCGGCAAGGTAACATGCTTTACCTTACCGTTTTAGAATTATTTTTCAAATGTTCGAAGTGATTTGAAAACTGAAATATCTGAATTCAGGTAAGCATAATGTAGAATCTTACAATAATCTGTAAACTTATTCCAATTAATACTATCTTATTAATTCGAAACGACAGAGTAAGCAAAGTATTTTACAATTAGTCAAATAAATAATTATGGTATTATACTATGCTTCTAAATTGTAATTAGCTATCGAAACAGTGTACGCCGCAGTAAAATTCGCTACTGAAATAGGTTTTGTGGTGAAATACTGTATGTGGCATTGCAAATATACCACGAGTCAAGACTTTGTGATAAGGCTGTCAGTAAAATTTTACCATCTCATTGGTAATCAATTTTTCGTGCGATTAGGAAAATTGTGAACTTTAGGTGAGGAAACCCTTCAAGTTCAGCGGAACTGCGTTTCGAGTCATTCGTTTGCAGATGTTTTATACTCGTAGTAAGTTACTAGAAAGGGAGAATCTCCAAAGAAATTTGTGACGCGCGACGTTTCACTGAAGCAGTGTCCCTGCCCTGAGTTCATGTTTATACTATAAATTATTTAGTGTGAGTTTAAGGGTTTCATCTGTTTTATTTGTAAAATAGTTTTCGCTTAATTCTGCATTTAATTTTCAGCGCGGCATTTGTGTTATTCGATTTTGAGTAATAATTTCACATCTATGGTGTCAAATGATTGAGACTCTTTTGACTTTCAAAATGAGAAGACATTCGATGTTGAATTCCAGTTTAGAAAGATGATGCCTCGGCCTTGAGCCATCTTGTGAAATATGAACTCGGATATCAGCTGATCAAATCGTATCCTTCGTTTCGAATAATTGTGAGTCGACGATTCGTTATGTATAACCATATTTTTTGTTACTAATGAGTTACATTCTATTTATATTATTTTCATGTAATATTTATTTAATTATATTTTTATAATTATTGCTCTCACTCAGCCCTCAGGTCATACAACTCATTATTGATGTGTATGTGTGTGTTTTTTTTAAATGAAAAAAAATTATCTCAGTTTATCGAAAGCCCACTGGCCAAACCGATCAAAGACTACCAAAATTTAAGTGTAATATCCCTGCATACGGAATTCTATAAACATATCATTGGTATCTGTAGTCCCACGGACATTTTAAGGTCAAACAAAAAAATCAATCAGACCCATTTTGTGAAAAGGCGATTTTTATGTTCAAAATATTTAAAGCTAAAAAAATCCACTTTTTAAGAAAAAAATGTTATGGATTTTTGTTGCTTCTAAACTTGAAATGTCTGTGAGATTACAAAGTACCATAATAAGTTGTGAAACCCCATACGCAAGGACTTTAAAATAAAATTTTTAGAATATTTTTGAGTTTTAAGAACATACAAATTGACTTTTCAAAAAAGGGTCTGATGGATTTTTTGGTCTTGAAATGCCCGTGCGATTATATACTGCCATAATCAATCAGAAAATCCCATATATAAGTACCTTGCAATCAAAGTTGGTTCTTCCCCAAAGTATGTATCTTCATGTACCTTCAAAGTACACAGGTAGTCACGCCTTGTATACAATTCTCAATTCCGGAACAAAAAAGTCTTTTTGTCACAAATTGGTTAAGTATAATATGGTCAGAGTGTAAGTGCGTAAGCGAAAAAATTGTTAAACTGACTTGTTTTTCTCAAATATCAGTTGAAAGTAAGAAAGCAAAAAAAATTTCATTGTGATATAATGCAATTCGCCAAAACAAAATTTTCATTTTCAAAAATTAAATACGAAAAGCATACGAATATAACTTTTCTAAGACACGACAATACAATGAAGTCATAGATATTCAGCGATTATAACGTATTTTATTGAGTCTTCTTTAGATATCCCTTTTGACATCTTGTGCACACGGAAAAACTGTGGTCACATTTCCCTTAATCCATATGTGAAGTCATTATTATCTTCAATATGAATGTTGCAGTTTCAAATTGGTATATAATACTTTCCCTCTCATATAGAGTTATATAAACTAAGGTCATGATTACTGCACATCTACAGCTTATCTAAAAAACACAAAACTTCCGTTAAATAAATTAATAAAATAAATGACAACGTAAATTGTGTTCGTATGATAAAGGTACTTTTGATTATACGTGTTCAACTGTTCATGCGTCGGGTTAGCGCAATATCGTACCTATTCAGGAAAAGTAGGAAGAAGGTGCCTATTCAGAAAAAGTGGTAAGAACGTTCCTATTCAGAAATGAATTTCTGTTACCCGAATTTGAGTTGGTAGCACTGTCAGTATTTAAAAAAAAATCTTTTTAAAAATGATTTTCTCTTTCTCCATTATGTCGCGCAAAATGCACTCAATTAATAAGGAAGCTAATAGCGGTTCCTTTGGGAATATTCTTCTAGTTTAATAAATCATTATAAAAGTAATGGTACTCCGAAAGTATTAATTCTTTACTAATCAGCTCCTGCAGGTTTGATGTTCATAACGAACAGCAACTTCAATTCGGGTAACAAAAATTCATTTCGGAATAGGTACGTTCTTGGATCTTTTTCCTCTTCCGCTATTTTTCTGAAGCGACACCTTCTTGGCTCTATTCCTGTATAGTTACGTTCTTGTTTTTTTTCTGAATATGCACTTTCTTCATACTTTTTCTGAGTAGGTACGATATTGCCCTCACTCGACGATAGGTAACTTTAGTTATCAGCTAAATGCTCTTATCTATTAAATGGGAGCTCGGTGAGTCGACCTTAATTTCTCGACCTAAAGAGTATCGCTGGAGTTTATAGTTGACTGTAAGATGAAGCTGAGAAATGGTCGCACTTGTATGCATGTGTGAATGTGTATGAGAGGTCTAAGTGGCCCGGTATCCTCTGGAGCGTAGATAGGAATAGATAGTCAGCCCCTAACCTCAAACCCCTTTCCGCGGGTTGCGAAGGCAGGATCCGGGATCCTGAGGGTGATTGTTCGTGGGGCGGTCGGTTGCCATGGAAACGCTCTCGGCTAACCCCTAACCACTCCTCCCTCGTCATCCAGATTTTCCAGCCTCGCCGCCATCATCGACCCACCATCTTGCCATAACCGAGTACCAGAAGAGGACACTGAAATTTAGTGGATCTCGAATTTACGCTAAAATTCCCGTATTCAGCCCAACGGCTTTAAATCTCGACTATTGCTCTTTATTTCGGTATCTCCATTGGGTTTCTATAAACCACAAATACTAGGTAAATGTTTGCAGGTGTCAAATTGTCATTCCTTCATCAATCGTTCAATTTGCCAAAAATCTATCTTTAATGTTATTTCATGTCTGATCCTGAAATTCTTTTTCTACTGTAATGTAATGTCGGAAGAGTATAAGGATTCATTCTTAAGTAGAAACCCCCTGCATGGCAAAACAATACGATTTGCTGCAGCAAACCGCCTCCAAGTAGACAAAGTATCGAGGGGATAACCATTCTTGAAATGTGGAGTACACCTCCCATGTGTAATCTCGTGAAATCTTTGAAAGCGAATGAAATCCTTTAAAATCCCTGAAAAGTTTAGGAAATCTCGTTCACTGTACAAAAAGTATTATTTCAGGGCTCATTTCAGATATTAGAATAAGACTCAGAAAAAATAGTCTTGAGTGGTACTCTAAGATCTTTTGAAATCTGTTGAAATTCTTTTGAATCCCTGGAAATCTTTCAACCCCTCAAAAATATTGATATTTGTGCAAAAATTATTAATATACTTCAAATTACCTTCAAGCTATCTAATATGACTTTTTATAATATAAGTGTAATGTAGAAACGTCTACTACACTCAAACCTCGTTAGCGTGCCGCTCTCGGGTCTGGTCGGCACTGTAACGGGGGCTATTATAATCTAGTTTCAACCGGATTTAGAGCGACGAGTAAGTAAATACTCAGGATCGCATATATGGTATAATCTTTGAACCCGGCACATACAAAAGTATATGCGCAGAGAGTTGCGATGTAAATAACTTCTACAACGTAGGTGAGTGTCGGAGTGAAGACCTTGAGTATAGGCGGTCAAGGGACGTTCAGGGGGGAGACAGAAGCATTCAAGCGTGAACGACAGAGAAGCCGGCATACAAAGAGGGGGGGGGGGGTATGAGTATATTTAAGAACTTCTTATCTTTGAATGTTTCATATTTGCAGATGCAGGTCTGAATTTGTTTTTTTTTATCTTGGAAAATAAAATGGGAAATTCACGAATGCGTATTCAATTACGCTCTTCGAGATACCCGAGGGTATTATTCAAGACTGAGGGAAAAAAATATATTGTATTATTGCAGTACATCCGCATGCACAACTATGGAATCAGTCGCCCTGAAAGTTTAAATCATCGATAAATTTCAGAAGCAAGTACAGGATATTGGTGCGGGTTAAAGTAGTTGGATGGCCGATGGTGAGAGAGACGGTTCGCTCCACCGCACCGGTTGGCACTGATTCAAACAACCGTCACGTCGGTGGGTTCCGACCCACTCTGAAGGGGGTGAGCTCGATATAGATAACGTGATTTACACCGTTGTGTAATTAATGTCCTCCCTACCGGCATTTAAAAAAAACAATCGGAAATCGTCGACAACGGAGGAGTGCAGCAGTCAGAGACTGCAGTATCGCCAACGACCGCCAGAAGGTAAGTGACAAATTGCAAGCGAATTATGTTTTTGCGATTTGTTAGAATTTTCTGTTGCAGAGTAAACCTGTTGGAAAAATGATAGAAAAATGATCGCAGTATTTATGTGAGTCTGTGTTTCTTTCTTTCCTATTCCAGCCTGTACCAGTTCTATCCCAAATATCATTTTTTATTCTGGATATTTTGTATATCAGTAAATCCTCGCCATAAGGGCCTAAGCGCCAATTTTTTGAAAATGAGATTATCGACTCAAAAACTTGACTCGAGAAAATATTTCTGTGTTCAAACACAGGGGTGCCTTCCCGTTCCCCGCAGAAAATTGGACAGGATTAGAGGTGTAACTAAAAGAATTTTTGTGATCTGACACAGAGGTACCTTCCCACCTCCCACAAAACGTTGGAAAGGGGTAGGGATGTGACCTACATTATTTCTGTGACTATTCACAGGGGTGAACCCCCCCACGGGACCCTGGAAAAGGGTATGAAGTGTTACTGGTGACTCTCCTGTAATCCCTCTATCTTTTCGAGGACCCCCACTCTCTGGAGTTTCACCATTCTAGGAATGGTTAGCCCCCCTCCCTCTACATGGTCCCTGGAAATGGAAGACAGGTGTGACTAATTAAAACTTGTTTTCAATAAATTCGCGATTGAAAGATTAATAAATTTAATTAATTTTAATATTTTTTACTAAGTATGATAAAATAATATACTCAAATTTTTTATTGCTATGATAAACGACTATTTTCATTTTATCACAAAATTCGTTTAGGCATTAACGTATCGGTTTCATCTTCTTAAAACACAATATTTCTTAACAAGTTAAACAACGTATCAACGGATAATATACACAATGATTTAATTTGTTTTGCGACTATATTTACATCATCACAAACGTTCTGATATTAAAGCCATGTGAGCCTAACCTCAAAATTTTTTTTGAAATTTCTTATAAACCAACTTACGTTCACACGAAACGCAATATCAAGTTGAAAATTTCGGAAACTGAATAAAAAGCACTAAGGAACGTTTGTCTGGTCCTAAATTTTTATAATTATAAAAAAACAAAAACAAAAAATTTTTTAGGAAAAAAACTTTTTTTATAATTATAAAAATTAAGGACCAGATAAACGTTTTTTAGTGCTTTTTATTTAGTTTCCAAAATTTTCAACTCGATATTGCGTTTCGTGTAAACGTAAGTTGGCTTAAAAAAATTGTGAAAAAAAATTATTGAGGTTACACTCACGTGGCGTGGCCTTAACTGATCAGTGAGCCTGCTCCCTAACCTCCCGCCCGCGTTTGTGTGCTCACATATCGATATTTCTCAAAATTCGATAGCTTCGATAGCGATAGTCGTTATACAAACATAACCTCTAATGCTCGAACATGTCATAATAACTAATAACGCGGAGATCGGCAATTACGCACAACACATCAATCGAAGTTTTCGGACATATATTGATTACAATCATCATTATTTTATTTTCACAGCATTGGTTGTAAAAGCTGTAAAGAAAAGCTGGGCGAATATCTCAATAGGGACCTAATCTATCTTTCCGATAGTGCTGCTGCCACCGAAAATTGCGGTGACCCTGTCAAAAGTGAGATGAGCAATGCTCGAAATCCATTGGAAACAGTGCAAAATCAATTGAAATTATAAATTTTCTCATACGTCCTACAAATTTTGAACAATGTTTATGCGATTTAGAACAAACTTATGTATGATGTAAAAATTGTTCAAAATTTTTAGGACTATGAGAACATTTATAATTTTAATTGATTTTGCACTGTTTCCAATGGATTTCGAGCTTTGGTCACCTCACTTCTGCATGTTCGCCGCAATTTTCAGTGAAATCAGCGTCATCCAAAGATAGATTAGGTCCCTATATTCATTTCAGTTTGATTTGTTTAGTCTTAAAAAGCTGGATGAATAACCGTTTCACTTTGTGTGGTCTAGTCGTCCTTAAAATCTGGATGAATAGACACTTTAAAATAGAAGAAGTAAACATAGCCTCTATAACTGCCACAAAAGTTAATAACCTTCCATCCGCCACAGACATTGAAATCATGTGCTAAGTAAGAAAAAGTCAACTTATTTGACTCCGGATATTTTTGAAAATTGTTCTGAAACATGAAAATTTTCGGTAGGAATAGACCAGATCGTTGGATCGGCTATTAATCCCGAAATTTCGGTATTAATAGCCGATTCAACGACGTGAGCTATATATCCCGAAATTTCGTGATAAATAGCCCACATCGCTGAATCGACTGCTATTAATCACGAATTTTCATGATTAATGGACACTACTAGATTATTTTGTTAATTTAAATTGAACACGAAGATAATTTCTAGTACTCGCGTTTAATTTGAAGGGTAGCAAAACAAAAGGACATAGGCGACGTTGTAAAGATTTTTCAGGGAAGAGAAACATTCTCAAAAATCAAATTTTCAATTTGAAAAAAAATACTTGCTGCCGAAATACATACGTGCTGAATTTATGCGCTTAATTGGAAAATGTCATTAAGTTCCAAGGAAATAGGGGTAAGGGGGGGGGGGGAGGCGTTCACTCGAGGCACACGTTTTCTCCATCTTAGATGAGAACTAAAACTGGAATTTTGAATTTTTTCGGAAAAAACTAGGCGATTGTGTGCTTTTGGTTTCTCATGGAGAAATAATTATAATTGACGTTAATTTTTTTTCTACATCGTCTTATGTCAATATCTTTTGAATACTATACCATATATACTATAACATCAAAAATATATTCAAAGACTTTGATACATTCGATTCCGCCTCTCAGCGGAGCTAGAGAAGAATTTTTTCACAACTAGGAATCAAATTAATATTTAAAAATATTGATATAAGACCATTTCAGACAAAAAGAAAACTGAAATCAATTACAATTACTTATTAAAAATCTGATCAAAACTATAACATGAAAAATAAAACTGAATAACACTTTGAAAAAAGCCATTATAAAAAAATCCTGTTGCTACAATGTATATTCAAATACAGCTGATTTTTCGAGTCAATAATTTCATTTTCAAAAAAATTCTTATGCTCTTTTGCCGTACCACCCTTAAGTTTTTCACTCTCAAAATGATAGCTTTCCAAATTGAATAAATTCGAATTAGAATACCTTTAAAATTATAGAAAATGTTCAAATTGTGCACTAACTTTTCGAATCGCAGCTATGAAAATTAAGGAATTTATATCTTCAGGCCCTAAAACTTTTACAATTACAGTACTAAGCATTCTCAACAGAAACATTTTAGATTTGAAGTTAAATTGAAGAATTTTAAAATCTGAGTGTTCAAAATTAAATAACTGGGCATTTTAAGTTTACAATTTACTGCCTTGAAATTTAATAATTATAATTTTTCAAAACGTAGTTCAAAAGTAGGTTTCAAAACGTATCATTAAAAACTTTGTGAGTAAAAAATATTCAGCTAACTACAAAATTTTTATTTTGTTTATTTCAATATTTATTTAACCGTTTTCGGGCAACGTCCTTTAATTATTCATGTAAGGAAGTTCGAGCGTTGGTGGGTAGTTGAACTTAGGAAACTGAATTTAAAGTAATTATGTCATAAAGGAACACGGAATACGTTTTCTGTGCAAATTTCAGACTCTATGAAAGCATTAATTTACAAAAAAAATGCAATTCTGAAAATGATGATTTTAGTATGCCTTTTATAAAGTATCAGTTGCGTCACCTCACATTTTGATTTGTAATGACGTCGAAATCCAACTTTGAACATTAAAAAACTAAACTCAGTTAACATACTTACTAGCCTTAGTAGTAACATACAGCAACGATACTCCGGAAATCTGTCCCGTGTGACTTCCCTGGTGGTCACCTAGTACACTTTACATATATTTTCCACTCAAAGCAGTCATATGTGTATAACGTTGCGGGTTTCAACATTAGTTAGCCCCGCAAAGTTAATGATCCCTACCACCTACCGGTTTCGTAAGAAGCATACGAGGTCTGTCCGAAAATTATCCGACCTACCTCGATTTCTCGGCGCTTGATTTATTCTTCGTCATCCGGAGGGTGGCATCCTTCAAAGTAGTCCC
>JAUMHM010086804.1:0-10741 GCA_032362435.1 Melikaiella ostensackeni
TTTGAATAACATTATCAATATTAATTTTCTTACTCTTCAACTTACTGGTGATTCGCACGCTCTATTTCGACCTGATTCAAGTGGGATTTTATCCAGTTCATCTTATTCATACCCACAAATTTATCCATAAAAAGGACATGTAATCTGCCAATGGGACAGTTTCCTATAATATACTTTGACAGGTCAAGATTCGAGAATCTTGACTTTCTCGCTTGAAAATGGAAGCAAGAAGAGACGATAAGAATTAAAAGAAGTTTCGAAAACCTTATTGGCAATATTGTTTCAATATCGAGAATCAATAAATTCTTATCTTGTCGTGCATCACTCAATTCATGTGATGTCATTCACATCTTTAACATAAAAGGTACGTTCAGCTGTAATTTCGTGTGCAATATTTTTCTCACTTGTTCCTCATTTATCAATATTATGACTTTAAAAGATTTTCTATCCATCTCGTACTGGTTTCCCTCAGTTAAAAAAAGTACATCAAGAATAAATAAGAACCACCCTACAAAGGGCCAATGACTACACCTTGAACAGTATGCTGATAGGCGAGCGGATTACCCCCGAAAAGTCGCCTAGAAATCGAAAACCCGACCACTCGCGTTCTAGTCACTATTTTTCGTCTTAGTCGATAGTTTTTATCATGCAGAGAAAGAATATGTACGATTTTTGGATTTTGAGGAGGGGGAACCATGAGAAAAATTGCCGCAAACATGGCGGCGCCAAGGTAGCTGTACAGCTTTAATTAAAGGTGAATAAATACCTCAAAGTTAAATAATTCTCTTTCATTTTCGTAGAAATCTATCCATGAACTTGAATAACCTCCACTTGATTATTTGAAATCATTCAAATGATTATTTTCTTCAATAATCATGTTTAAATTCCATTTTTTTAGGTCACAATTTTTTTTAATTTGCCCCTGTAGCTTGAAAAATAAAAATTTCATCAAAAAATCATTCTTACAAAAGTTTTAGAGCAGTATTTTCTGATAAATGGGCCTTATTTGAAGCTTTCCGGATTAATATTGCTCCGTCTAGCACGACTTGAACGTAGCGGGTTAAGTGACATGCGACAAGTTACACTTCGGCATGTTACATTGCGACATGTCGCATTTGCGGCAAAGCACATTTGCGGCAAGTGACACTTTCAAAATTTAATATTTGCGGCAAGCCGCATTGGGGCATCTCTCATTTAAAAACAATTTTAACCACATATCAAACTGAAAAAAGTGCGGCAAGTCACATTTTTGAAATGTCACACTTGGAGCAAGTCCCATTGTGGCGAGTCACATTTGCGGCAACTCATATTGCAACATATCTCTCATTCGCATAAATGTGACTAGCCTCAGCGTGACTTGCAGTATTTTTACCAGTTTTTTAGCAGACTAAACTTTTTCCAAAACGACAGATGCCAAAAATGTGAGACATTGTAAAATATAACTCTCCGGAATGTGACTTGTCGCATTTCTGCCAGTTAGATGTGGACTTAAAATTTTTCCCAAATGAGAGTTACCTCAATATGACATGCCGCAGTTGGGACATTTTGAAAATGTGACTTGCCGCAAATGTTACATGTCATGAATGTGACTTGCCGCAAGTGTGACATGCCTCAATGTGACTCGCCGAAAGTCACTTGACCCGACCCCTCATGACATGTACACACCGCACAGTGGGGCAAAGAATGTGCGTATGGACATATCAATTTTCCGCCCACAATTGACATCCGAATGATCCGATTCGAAACGGAAAATTATAAGAAACGACGTCCAGCAGTATTAGTTGAATAGAAATATTTTTAAAATTGTTATAAACAAAATTAGTGAATAAAAGTTATATCTCCCTCATTCGCGATACTTAAATATATGACACCCATATTTTCAAAAGGAGATGAAAGTTGTATAATGTTGACTCGAAATTTGAATAAGTTAAACATTAATGCTTAATTTTTCATTAAAAATTAAATGAACCAATTCATAGTTTGGCCGTTTCTCAGTTTATAAGTTCCGTTTTTCCAGCATAATCAACTACAAGTATTGCATCCGTTACCTCTTGCTATGATGCATTACAATAAAACAACAATTTTGTATTATTTAAACAAATTTAATAAGCAAATGCATTATTTGGCCATGTTTCAGCATATACGTTCGTTTTTGTAGCAGATTCATCTCTAAGTATCCCACAGATGAAATCTTAAGTATTCATAGGCAACCCTGCAGATTGGAACAAATCTTTGCTCAATGTCTCTCTTTTAAAATTTCCTAATGATCGAAATAAAATCTACTTCCTTTTGAAAATTGCTTGTGTACTAAAAAAGAACACACAAAAAGTTAACAACTCAAGAATAGACTTTGAGACAACCCGCTTTTTTGGCTCATTAGAGACAAATGTACAATGAATGTACAAAACAAAAAAAAAAGAAAGAAAAAAGTAATAGTCAACCAAAACCAACCTCACACACTTTCTTTTCTCCGTCTTTCTTTTACAACTAGGGATCAACATGTTTCGGAGCTAATTTAGACTTCCTCATCAGGGATAATTTATAGAAAAACAACAGGTACAAACATGAAGAATTGGTAAATTAGAAAATTATTTTTACGTGAAAATAAAACAGAGATTATTGATAGCAATAACTGTTTTGGTACGAACTTCATTCCTTGAATGAAATTGATTTTGACATGGGCGAACTATTCTCAATAAATCTCAGAGTCAGATTATTTCATTCTTCGGTTGGAAATTGATTCACACATATTCAAAATTATGACACAAAGCTAAAGTCCCTGTATCCAATCAATGATTTCATCCCAAATTCTGTTGTATCTCGCAAGATCTCCTTTTAAATGAATAGCTTTGTTACCTTCTCTCTTCATAAATAGCATTTTCATAAACTCTCCCTTTTTTTTGCTTTCTCTCATGATACAAAATTTCAACATCACCCCAATTAAAATCATGCCCATGTGTGAATCTATGTTTTGTAAGGACCGAATAATATCTTGCACTTCTATGAACATTATTTTTATTTCAATCTTTTCTTATTCTAAGTGACCTCCGTGTTTGCCCATCTAAACAGCATCACATTTTCTACATTTAAATTTTAAAATTAAACATTGTTTCCCCAGTTTCCCATATTTGTCTTTACCCAATTTTACAGTCAAGTTGCTTTTAAAAGGAACTCTATACTCGTATATCGTATGTAAGCCCAATTTTCCTAGCTTTGATTTCAAGATTCTTGAGATTTTTCCAAAATAAGGTAGGACAACCGTATTGAACCTATTGTAATCTTGTATAGTACATTGTTTTTGTTCTGATTATTGCCTTTACTCTTAATTTAAACAACTCTGTTATGCATATGTTTGTCAATGAAAGTGATAGGGTAATGGATGAGAAAAAGAAACTGTTTGCATAATTCAATATTCTTTTCATGGAATTTTGGATGAGATAATTTGAGAGCTTTATCAATTAAATTCTCTACAACTCTCATTTTGTTCTGAATGGAATGATAAGAATTGAAATTTAGTGTCCTTCCTGAACGAATAGTTTTTCTGTGCCAGTCAGTAATAATATAGTTATCATCAGTTCTTATTGAGGCCAAATCAAGAAAATCCAATCTACCTTCTGTTTTAATTTTCACAGTAAACTGTAATCTTGTTTGTATACTATCAAATACATTAAGCAGGGTATCTACATTTTGTGCACGTAAAGAAAGTACAGAATCATCAACGTATCTTGTATAAAAGTCCAATTCAAAATTAATTTTGTCCAAAAGTTCATTTTTCAAATCTTCCATTACAATTTCAGCAAAAATTCGGGACGAGACTGAGCTTATCGAACTTCCAAATTTTAGTTTATAAAAAGTACCATTGAATTTAAAATAAACAGAATTGAAAACATATTCAGTAGCATCAAGAAATTGTTTTTCGCAATCTTAGTATGAAGTTTGATGATATACCATCTATTTTCAATAGCAAGTTCAACTTTTTTATATGGAATGTTAGGAAACGTGGCTATTACGCCAAAGGAGACAAAAATTTTATTCATTGATACTTTAACATTTTCAAATAATTTTAGAAGAGCAGCACTGTTTTTCATTGATCTCGTCGAAAGGATAACTGATTCTTTGATAATTTTACCAAGAAGTTCTTCCAATTTTCTCGTGGGTAAATCTATTGTCGAAATAACCGATCGTGAAGGAAATTTTGCTTTATGAGCTTTGACCAGGCCATAGACCTGAGATTGATTTTTCTGAATTGTGTCAATGTCACACCTTTCGATTTTGTTCCCCAAACATTCTTGAAGGCTTAATCTCTTTAGAATTTCGAATGTATCTTTTTGAATAATATTTGTAGGATCATTTGGAACAGCTAATTTTGAAAACTATCTTAATCGTTCAGAAAATGCATTATTTTCTGATCATAAACATCTTTTAATATTGCGACCGTAATACTCCCTCTATCAGTCTTAGTAATCAATAATTCAGGATGGCATTTTAAAAAAACTTTTGTTTCAAAAAATCCTTCGTTCAATTATTTTTGTAATAAAATTTTTGGAGCACCATTATTCAGAAAATTATTCGATAAACCCATGAATCATGCTCTAAATTCTTATCCCTTGTTTTCTGGTAGTTTTGAAATATTGGCCTCAATGTCTTTAATGATTTCGAGGAAATGAATATACTTTTTTTCACTGTATTTGTTACTTAATCTGTCAACCATCCTTAAAATGTTGATAACATTTTGTGGAACCTCTACGTTTGAAATGTTTAAAAACCATGGGTCAAAATAGTCTTAAAAAAGAGACAATTAAATATTCAGAGTCAATTTTTGTATATCACCTTGGATACAGAGAATGTTTTCAAATTTTCGTTCATGTTTTCTATTATTTTCAAAGGCTATTTATTTCATTCAGATTCTCTTGCAAGGCACTCATTGATCATGTAAACCAGTACTCGTTTATTCAAATTATCAAGAGACTTGTTTACATTCTCATTTAGATTGTGTATTTGTGCATGGCAATCTTCTACAACCAAATTCAAAATAGATTTTCTGAACTCACTAGTGGTCTCATTAAGGGTGTCTTTGTTTTTTTTATTATTGAAAGCAAATCAAACTTTCTTGTTAATATCAAGAATATTTTTTGGAACACTCCCATGAATCTTGCATTTTATCAAGAAATATTTCTGTAATGCAGCTGATCTAAGTTTTCCACTAATTGAATGAAATTCTTCGATATTTTTCACCGGTCATCCAATAACGTCCATCCCATTGCCCCAATTTTCGGCAATTTTTTTCAAATCCATACTACCAAAACTCAAATATTCAGAGTATGTAATAACAAATTTATTTTTTTCATTCATGACTTTCTGCATCGAAAACCCAGGAATTGTAATCTAATGTTTTGCTCACAGATTTATATAAACACTACTTGAAAACAACACATCAACTTTGTTCAAAATTGTCAAGAGAAATTCTGCTAAAGGTAGAATCACCGCTTTTCCATTATTATGATAAAATTTAATTATTTAGGAAGATTGAAGAAACATTTTTCATAACAAATTCTTCATGAAATTTTTTGAAGAAAGGAGATGAAACTGTACACATGAGATGCACACTGCTTGAAGACCCGCCGTATACTGACAATGATGGTCTGAAGCGAGACACCCCAGAAAATCTTATATTTTTTAAAACGCATTTTAGAGACATTTGTAATAGAGAGAGATATTTACGACCCGAACTTGGATCTCTCATTGGACGAAACTGTCGTTCTTTCGGCAATATCGTCCAACCCCAACTTCTTGTAGAAGCCACATATGAGAAAATTGTCAATGGATTTCATGGAATTCATTCAGAAAGTTTTAACCTTCAAAATCAAGATTTATGAAATAGTCCAATATCTAACATTAGGAAGGTAGAAACAAGAATGTAATTATTATACCTCAAATTTGATGTGCCTCCTTCTGGCAAAATTATTTTGTTTTCTCAAAGTACCAAGATGACATTTTAATTATGTCAACAGAATATTTGATAGACTCAAATATAGTTTAGGTTGTAGAATATCTAAAATAGATAGAAAAACAATAATCATCTGTAAAAATTGTAAAATTGGAAAAATTATAGCATAAATCTTAGTCAAGTTATGAATGAAGTACTCAATGGTACATAATATTATATGAACACGTTTTTTATATGGCATCTTCCTCAGAGTACCATTTTTCATAGGTAATCAGGGTATTATACCTTTTTGCCATAAATATGTAAAACCTATTGACCATCTTATTTCTTGAATAAGTACCAGGCTTACGTTTGAAATAAATCATGACTTTTAAAACCTGAAAAATTGACGGAGAAATTTTTATTAATGTAAACAAAAGTCAAAAAATGAAGGAAATTAGATTATAGTACCAAGATCAAATCTTGTAGGTTGATTTATAACCAATGTATTTAGTTTATTTCATTTTCCAAAATAGAAAAAGTCGAAAATATCAGAGAATTCAATTTAATTAGTAAGAAAACTGAGATTAGCTGCATTACAGAAAGATTTCTGGATAAAATTCAAGACTCGTGGGGGCCTTCCAAAAAAGATTTTTTATATGGACAAGAGAGTTTTCTCTGATTTTAATAATTAAAGGAAAAAAGACACCTCGAATGAGACCACTAATAAATTTAGAAAACCTATTTTGAATTCGGTTATGAAAGATTCTCATGCACAAATACACAATCCAAATGGGAATTTAAAGAAGACTCTTGATAATTTGAATAAACAAGTACCGTTTTACAACATCAAAGAATGCCTTGCAAAAGAATTTGAATTAAATAAGAAAGCCTTCAAAAATCATAAAAAACATGAACGAAAATTTGAAAACATCCAACATGATATACAAAATCGTATCTGAATATTCACTTGGCTCTTTTTCAAGACCATTCTGATCCATGGTTTTTAGATATTTCAAGTCGAGATTCCACAAAAGGTAATCAACATTTGGGATTGAGTGAAGGTTTAGTAACAAATGTAGTGAACAAAATTATATTCAATTCCTTGAAATCTATAAAATTATTGAACCTAATATTTCAAAATTACCAGGAAACAAAGTATAAGCATTCAGAGCAACATTTATGGGTTTATCGAATGATTTCTTGAAACTATTTTTTTTTTCAATATCATCCTCAATTACTAATAACTAAGGCTGATAAATTATGTATTACGGTTGCAATATTACAAAATGTTTATAATTAAAAAAAGATGGATATGTATTTTGAATGACAAAGATAGTTTCGCAGTTGTGCCAAATGATCCTACAAAAAGGACTCAAAAACGTACATTTAAAATTTTAGAGAGATTAAGGCTTGAAAAATGTTCCGAAAACAATATCGAAAGGTGCGACATTGACACAATTCACACAAATCTATCTCTGGCCGATGGCCTGGTCAAAACTCGTAAAGCAGAATTTCTTCACGACCGGTTATTTCGACAATAGGTCCGCCCACGAGAAAATTGTAAGAACTTCTTGGTAAAATGATCAAAGAATCAGTTATTATTTCAAAAAGATCAATGAAAAACAGTAACGCCTTTCCACAATTAATTGAAAATGTTGAAATACCAAAATATCACATTTTTGTCTCCTTTGACGTAATAGCCATGTTTCCTAACATTCCATATGAAAGAGTTGAACTTGCTATTGACAATAGTTGGGATTGATCAAACTCCATACTAAGATTGCGAAAAACAATTTCTTGATGCTATTGAATATGTTTTCAATTCTGTTTATTTTAAATTCAATGGAATTGGAGTGTTATGCAAGATAAGTTGATGATTCTGTACTTTCTTTACGTATGCACAAAATGTAGATACCATACTTAATGTATTAAATAGTATACATCCAAAATTACAGTTTCTGAAACAGAAGGTAGATTGAATTTTCTTGATTAGCACAGGATTTCATCCAGAATTTCATGAAAAAAATATTGAATTATGCAGATTATTTTTCTTAACCATTATCCTATTATCTTTATTGACAAACATATGCACAACAGAGTTGTTCACATTAAAAGTAAAGGCAATAGTCGGAACAAAAGCAATGTACAAGATTGCAATAGATTCAATACGGTTGTTCTACCTCATTTTGGAAAATCTGAAGTATCTTGAAATCAATGTTAGGAAAATTGGGCTTCCATACGATCTACAGAGTTGCTTCCAAAAGCAACTTGATTGTAAAATTGGGTAGAGACAAATATGAGAAACTTGGAAAACAATGTGTAATTTACAAATTTGAATGTTGACAATGTGATGCTGTTTATATACGGCAAACAAGGAGGTTACTCAGAATAAGAGAAAAGGAACATAATAATAATTTTCACAGAAGTGCAAGATATTATTTGGTCCTTACGAAACAGAGACTTACACATGGGCATGATTTCAATTGGGATTGTGTTGAAATTTTGTGTCATGAGAAAAATAAGGAAAAGAGAGAATTCACGGAAATGCTACTTATAAAGAGAGAAGGTAACAAAGCTATTAATTTGAAAAGAGATCTTGCGAGATACAACAGAATTTGGGATGGAATCAATAATTGGACGCAGTGACTTCAGTTTTGTGTCACAATTTTGTCATAATTTTGAATATGTGCGAATCGATTTCCAGTTAGAGAATGGAATAATCTGACTTTAGGATTTATTCAGGATAATTCGCCTATATCAAAGTCGATTTTAATCAAGGAATGAAATATGTACCAAAACAGTAATTGCTATCAATTATCTTTTTTTAGTTTCAGGTAATAATGATTTTCAAATCTAACAATTTTTCATTTTTGTACCTGTTGTTTTCCTATAAGTTAATCCTAATAAGGAAGTCCAAATTATCTCCAAACATGTCGGTTCCCAGTCGTATAAATAAGATGGAGATGAGAAAGTGTGAGGTCAGTTTTGGTTGGCTCTTTCTTTCTTCTCCCTCTGTTTTCTTTTTGTTTTGTACATTTATTGTACAATTGTCTCTAATGAGCCGAAAAGCCTAATCGAATATTCTTTGTTAGAATTATTTACAATAATGAATATTGTTGATTATTGAGAGTTTTCAGACTCTGAATATCATTTTTTGAAATTAATTTCTGCAATAAAAGTTGAAAAAAAGTTTTCACAACAAAAACGACTAGTTGACTGATTGTTTGTACCAGTTGTATATAGAAAATCACTCTAGCATTAAATTAATCACTCATCATAAGAAATGTGGTAATTCTATTGACAAACGGTCAAAATTATTTATTAAAAATGACTGAGAGATCCCTCAGATGATGTAAAAGGACGTTTCGACAACGTTTCGGTAGTCCTTTTCAAACTACAAAAACGATTGACAACATAACCTAGAAAATGACAGAGTAGCAGAGTAGCACTCGAAATAATGTTTAAACATATGATATTAATAATATCTAATTCTTTAACTATAGATAAAAAGATGTGATAATGGAACAGATTTCAAATTATTAATATGTGCGCATACCTGTGCACGGAAAAAACAGTATGGCTAGGAGAACTATATTTTGGTCCTCAGAGCCAGAAAATATTGCTGTTAGACCAATGCTCGGTATGGTCCTCATGACTATACGAGTATAGGTGTGACAGTTATACTGGTGTTCCTAAACGTCATATTGCTCCACGAAGGATACAACTTCGTTGGTATGACAATACGACATACACGTCATCGTAACCAAATTATTATGCCTGTTACAACAAGGCATGCAGTAGAGTTGTCGCATGTAATTCATGAAGCCATTTATTGTTTAAATATAATTGTTTTTTCATTTATTTATCGTCAGTCTTTCACTGATTCATATATATAATATTATATTATATTATATTATACTTTATTATATTGAATATAAATATATATTCTTTAACAATATATTTATATGTTTGAAATGAAAATTTGATCCTTTCCGCAAATCAAAAATATAAATTTTGAAGCTTGAAAAATTTGTAGGGATATATTGTACAGTTTTTCATAGTGCACGGGCCGAAGGCAAATCTTACGAAAATAAGTTTTTGATTGGAATGGATAAATTGAAATCAGTAATGCCGGAAAAAAAATTTAGATGAAAGTAAGGGAGGGGGGGGGGAATGAGGTTTGAAAATTATACTTACGTGATTTACGATTTCGCATAAGATGAAAAGAATCAATTATATTTCAACATTTTTTCAAAATAATGGGGATGAAAATTTTTTCAAATTCTTCAAAATGTATTATTGACATGATATTTTCATGGATTTCACTTGGGTTTTCAAAAATACAATCTTATGTCCAGAATTTGATTGCAATATAATCAAAATTTTTTACGTATTAATATTTTTTATTTTTATTTTATATTTATTTTATTTGTACCCAAATTTCAAAATTCTACTTTTTAGAAAAATTCGACGTGTTTTCGAATCGCATATTTTTGAAATTCTACGTGGTAAATCTACGTGGTACAATCACGTGAAACTGCCATGTGGTATTTTTACGTGGAATTATCATGCGGTAATTTGTAAAAAAATTGCAAGTCTAAAATGTGGAGAAATGTTGTAGAGAAATGTTTAACACACAAAAAAATTATTTTTCCACTTTTCGAACTTGAACATTCTTTCAGAAATTACCACGTGGTAATTCCGCTTGATAATTTTCCGCCAGAATTTCTACGTGGAATTTCTACGTGATAATTTCACATAGAAATTCCATGTGGATTTTTGTAGCTGGGATTTTTCAACTGCTTTTGAATT
>JAUMHM010086806.1:562-10740 GCA_032362435.1 Melikaiella ostensackeni
CAATTTCATCTTCTAGTCCAGCTCTCATAATCTTGATCTTATCTTTACAGTATGTTGTCCAGATACTCCATATTTCATTTCCTAGAAGAATTTTGCTGCCCAGAGCTCCTTCGAAATCCTTTGCTGCTCCTTCTATTTCTATTATTTCTCTCCTGGTTCCTGTAATGATACCTCCACTTGCTCTTCCTCTCTTCTTTTCTCTTGTAGCAAATTGACATACCGAGTTAAATCCTTTGGGTCACAATTGCCTGAATCTCGTTCAATCTTTCTCCTCAATCCATGTTTCTATTGATCCGATATAGTCATAACATTCGACGAATTTCCTGAAGTTCCTTTCTTTTTTCTGACACCTGCTACATTCTAAAAAAGTACTTTTCACCCCCTGGCTCTTGCTCCCTGGCTTTTCTCTTTGTTCAAGTTCGTTGGGGTTACTGAAAATTCGAATCTTCCCTTCTGGTGCTCTTCTCCAGGTCCCTTCAACTTGTCCTAACTTGGTTAACCCTTAGTTTTTAGTATCCTAGATGCCATATTCTCTTTCAGTCTTGGCTATGTCTATTATTTTTCTTTGTATCCTCCTTTCTTCTCTGGTGAGATCATTATCTATAAAAATCATCTTACCGCTTGATACTTTTTTGCTTTCCATGATCAATGGCTTTTCTTCCCAGCTACCTACTTTTGCTCTCATAGTTCTCTTTTACCCAAATTCTACAGCTGTAGTCCAGAAAATTTTCACTTCCGCGTCTAGTTCGTCATTGAAAAGCGCCTTTACTTCTTTTTAGTACCTTCGATTTGTAGGCCTCTTATCACTACATTGTTTCACCTCTTCCTGTTCTCTTAAGCTTCAAATGCTTTTTTTATTCCCAAGAAGTCTATATTGTTGGTATACTCCTCATTTCCTCTGTTAATAATTGACCTTCCCGTTTAAATTGATTCATTTCCTTTCCTCATTCTATTTTCAATCTCTACTACTTTTGCATTAATAGACTCTTCTATAATCTGTCTATTTTCTTTGGTCCCTATGATGGACTTAATTTCACCTAATCTGCGTCTTAGGGCGCAGTCTCATGGAGGTAGATTAGTAGGATAGTGGAATGGTTTTAACCAATGAGGTGATTGCTAGAGTTTGTGCAATCACCTTATTGGTCAAAACTATTCCACTACCAAGTCGTAGTATCTATGCGAGATCGGTTCGATGCGAAAGGTCTATATTATTGGAAAAATTTAAGGCATTTGCAATCGGAAAAAATTCAGATATGACTACCGTGACATTATTCTGCAAGAACGATTTTGATCCAGAGCGTTTATCCCTACATCGACAAATGTTTTTGGATCAAGTTACTATAAAGAAGATCAAAATTGAATCTTTAAGGGATGTCGTAAACTATCTTAAGGCTAATCCATACTTGTGCGATATGGCATCAGAATTCGTTGAGTCAATTAAAACTCTTTTAACTGTACCGGCATCATCTTGCACTGCAGAACGATCTTTCTCAGCTATGCGTAGGCTAAAAACCTACGTGAGATCTTCTATGACAGCGAAAAGATTTAATCATCTAGCAGTTTTGCACGTACGTGCTGATCAGACAGGCGAGTGCTTTAAACAAAGGAAGACTGAAATAATTAACAAATTTATTTCACAGAATAGTCTGCAAAAAAGCACTTTCGCTGTGACTAAATAAAACTATGCAATACTAAATTTATTACATAGTGCGTAGATGTAAATCTAATATTTAAGAATGTGATATAACCAAAGTGTTAAAAATATTACAAATTTATTTATTTTTACTATCGTCGCAAAGAATTTAATAAGTATTGTTTATTATGAATTATATGTTTAAATTTATAAGCATGAAATATAATCAGAAAGTTTTCAAAACATTAAAAATTGTTTAGCCCCCCCCCCCCCTCCACGGTCGTCAGAGAATTCCATACGTCGAAAAAGTTTGGTCCGCCGTCCCTGCTTATGCACATGTATTAGAAGTTTTTACGCTCATGTACATTTAATTTGATGTAAAATTGGAATTAAAATTCAAACATGATAATATCGAAGTATTCTCATTTCAGCATCCACTAAAATGAATGATTTCAGTATAAAAAATGGCCTAATTCACCTTGGATTTCGCTTTGATCAAGTTCTTTGACTTTGTAAGTGAATTATTTATCCTAAAACCATGCGAGGATCCTGAAATTGAATACATATGAAGTGACTTCTAGGTTAGGTGGAAATTTTGAATTTTAGTTGAAATATTTTGTGGACTTTATATTTTCAAATATTTGTTGATTATAATATGATAAAAATAACTCACTCAGTGTATGAAAGTAATTTGAGAATACTAGTTTAATATATAAAAAATTGGATAAAAAAGATCTTCATGAATCAATTTTTAGATACAAGTACATGGGAATCACTTTCAGTTACCAGTACCTGAAATCCAAGTTACATTTATAATTTGAAAGTGCTTGAATTTTTAAAAAAAATTTGAAAGTGATTCCAGGGTCATAGTATCTTGCTAGGCACGAATTTCGGCCTTTTTTCCGGCACCAATATTTTCGTTACATTATACGAGTAAGTTCGATAATATTGATTTTTCGATAAACATACTTTAAATTTTTTTCATAGGATTTTTCCCCTCATTCGAAAAAGAATAATGGTTATCGGTCTAAAAAATTATTTCGACAAAAAAAAAGTGAATTTGAATATGTTTTCCGATTTTTAGCTCAATGCGGCATTTTTAATTTTTTTTTATTTGTCACGAAAAGAAAGCTTATTCCCTCCCCTTTGAAATGGTATAAGTATCATGATGGAATTTTAACATTTTATTGGTCTACGAAGGCTTTCAAACTGGCGCTGACTGCGCGCTACCTGCGCCGAACCCGTTGATCAGCCGCGGAGCTTGACGGCTGATCGACGCGTAGTGTTTTTCATAGCTTGCCCTAAAAATACGTTTAATCATGTAATTTGAGGCCTGGTGTGCCTAGCCTGTGTCGCGGGCAAGTGCTGTCATCACATAAGTAGTAATTACCTTGTACGCACGTATATCATGCACTATTTTTTGCAACATCCTTCTGAGAAAATTTTTTTAAGTCATGTTTGCGAATAATTTTGTAAGTATTGACGCTAGAAGTTATTTAGAGTCTCACCAATATTAGACGACTCCGGCAAAATCAAAAAAAAAAATATGCTAGACCTGTATACTCGAAATTTCTGATTTTGCCATTAGGAGTTTCCTAACACTCAGCGGCAAAATTTGAAGAGAAAAATTTGCCGGATTTGTATACTCGATTTTTTTATGCCTCTCGCTCTTCCTTTCTTCTCTCTTCTCTCTCCTGTGATTACCAACCCCCTGAAATAAATTCTGAATCCGCCTCGAATGAATTGTGATAGAGTAACGTTTAAACTACTTCTGAAATAACTTTAGACACGATTTTTCGAGCCGCAATCCGTGTGTAAAATTGCCTTTTCAAAGCTCGCAATGTGCGATATTGGCCACCGGTGTGTAAAGTAACTACTTTACACACTGTGACGTCACTGTGTTGGAGAAAGACACTGCACACATTACTTAGAGGAACATAATGTGCAACTTTAGAGGTGGGTGTCGCAAAAAACAGTTTTTTTAAATTTCGAAATGTTTATCATTGAATAGTTTACAATTCAAAGTAATTAAAATTGAACGTATTCAAACTATAAAGCGTTAAAAATGGCAAGGTTTCAAACTGAAATAGTCCAAAATGCAACATTTCAAATTGAAAGCCTAAAGAGTCAAGCAATTTTCAATGCTTAACTTTCATAATCTGCCAAATTGTTTGAGACTGTTCAACTTGAAGCTTTGATTTTGTAACTGTACAATTTTAAAGCTCCTTATTTGGAGATTATCTAATTTCAAAGGCCTTGAAATTGAACTCATTCAATAGCTTAGAAGGCTAAGAATTTGAAATTTTATAATATTAAACGATTGAATTGTAATGTGTCAATTCAGAGTTAGAATTTTGTTGTCTGACATTTGAGTGGTTATACTGTATACA
Organism: Melikaiella ostensackeni; assembly: GCA_032362435.1. NCBI lineage: Eukaryota > Metazoa > Arthropoda > Insecta > Hymenoptera > Cynipidae > Melikaiella > Melikaiella ostensackeni. The sequence goes on from JAUMHM010086806.1 coordinate 4,586, forward strand.
TATGTGGTAGGCACTATAAAAGAAATAATTGTTGGGGTATAGAAACATTTCGTATACATAAGGGATTGATAATTGAACTCACCCGCCCAATCTTGACATTATAGAATTATCGATTTTTCTCGAAGTTCGATTTGTTCAACTGGTTCGATGGATGGATGGCGAAACTTAACATAACCTAGTTTAGCTGTCATAAGCATCATATCATTTTGTTCTCTTGACTGTAGTATTAGTAGTCTTCAAGAAAGCAAAGAAGGTGGACAAATAGCCGTTACAGCTAGTTTGTTCTAGTCGTCCTAAAAAACTGGACGAAAAGTTTAGAGGATAAACTGAAAATTTAGAAGTTTAGAAGATACACTGATAATTTTTTTAAATGCCTAAATAAACCAGACAGTTAGGCGAAACATAATTACTATTTTATCTAAAGTAAAGGGGGCTTGGCCCCCTGCGTGCCACGCGCACCTACCCCCATTAGGTTTTTTCAATTAAAATATCGTAAAGTATCTTGATTAATGTATTTTTTTATTTTAATTCAATCCAATATTCTAAAAAGGTATGGTGAGGTATCTCAAATGTATTTTATTGGAATAAAATACCATACATTGATTGACATACTTTCAGGGAGGGTCTCAATTTTTTAAACAGGGGTGGCGAGATCTTCTTATAATATATTATACCTTCAACCCCCAGTTTTGATTCAATGCACGGAATTAATGGAAAGGGAGAGGGCAATATGCAGGAATGGATAGGGGAAAAAAGAGGGACTAATGGAAAGGGAGAGCGCAATCGTGAATGAAGGCTGTCACTAGAGGGTCTGGAGGTCGTAGTGGGAGGCCCTGGAGACTTAACGGTGGCGATGGCGATCGCGACGGCGACGACGGCGGCGAGATTTTTTTTATAATATAAAGAGATTCTTCTAAACGCCGGCAGTCGGATGATTTCCTGATTCTTCTAAATACCTACGACACGTTTATCAATGTTAAATGCGTATTATTAGTGTTCCCGTTATTAACACATATATGCAATTCCTTTTTCAATTTCTTTTTCTTTCCTAGTGCGACAGTTTTCTTGTACATACATACCCTCACAACAGAATGATGTATTTGGCATATTCATAGGACATCCTGGCAGGACATCGGATATCCTGAAAAATATTCTTAAAATCTCCCAGAATATCCGTGGCATATTCCAAGGATATCGAGATTTCCGCCCCGTAGGATATCCACACAGTATCCTGTGAGGGATATATGAAATTTTGGTAATTGAATCCAATATTTCTGGAATGCATGTAAATATGTGAAATATGTAGAGTGCCTGAAAACATAAAGATTTACAAAAATCCGTTCGACAAAAATCCGCTTTATAAAAATCTCGAATATTTGTTTTTTTTCATATTCTATCTTAGCATAATTATGAAAAATTTATCACGCAATTTATTTTCATTAACAATAAGAGCCTACTTGAAATGAAGAACACGTAACTTTCTGAAAATCTTAGTTGGCTATTATTGCATCTAATCTCATAATCGCGCAGCTTGGAGATCGCACTTTTCACTATGAGTATAACGAAAAAATCAGTTTTTACGTCAAAAACCTAACAATTTGTTGTGCACTTCGTTGGTTTATATAAAGTAAATGAGAATAGATTATCCTCCGGAACGTATATTCGAGAAATTGTTTATTTTTGTTAGAGCGTCACTACATCTTGCACGACAGTTTTTGAACACTGACAGCCATGATGAAAGTGACTATAGAGCTGACTCTACTCCTATTATTGTACTTTATAATGTTATAATTTTATACAAAATCTCCAGAAAAATACCTATTATTGTTAAATTATCAGTTATTTTATACGAGCGCTTGAGTGTACATATAATTTGCAGTAGATATATCTGCATTTCCAAGAATATACCAAATTATAGAATTGGGATATCTTAAGGAAATCCTCGGCATATGAAATTGGGACTTTAATGGGATATCCTTAGGATATTCTAAGATATCCTGGGGACATCCAGGGATATCGAGATTTTTGTCATGTAGGATATCATTCGCGATATCCCGAGGATATCCTGGGATGTGGCTTGGATATCCTGGGTGATAAATGGGATATCCTATGCTTTGAGGGTGAAAATTTCCTTTTCAGTTTCTTCTCTGACTGCGTAGTGTCAAAATAGGTTCGCATTTCACGCTCAAGTAAATTCAGAAGGTACTCCTCCTGAAGAAACACACTCTCTTTCATTCGTGCCAATTCTCTAAGTCTAGAGTCTCGCGCGACCGAACAACAATTAACAAATTCAGTTACAATTAGGAAAGCATTTTACCTAGCGTGACTACATTATTTGTGCAACTAGCAATGACATAACGAACGAGCGATCGATTATCTAATCCACTCCAGGTTTTCATGAGACTCTCGAGGACCAATTTACTCAACAGTGACAGGAGCTACAATTGCAACTATATTATATTATAACTATATACTACAATTGCAACACACTCTAGGAATGTCAGAAATATTTATGAAAGATACATTTTCTTATATGCGAACAGATAAATAAATACGTCTATGAAAATTGATATTTTGTTAAGAAAAGTTCATTTTAAAAATGCGCATAAGCCAAATAATAAATTATTTGATTTCGAAAATACTGAGGGTAATTTGCGTTTTCAAAACAAGTTTTAAATTGCATAATCATTAATATAATTATTAATAATTATTTTTTTACTAATAATAATTATTACAAGTAATGATGACACTTTTGGAAAAATTTGACTGGATCTTAATACACATGTATTGAAGGATTTTTTCACTCACGTATACTCAATTTCAATCACAGTGTGAATTTAAATTCAAAAGTCCTATCCTCAAATTAAATATATGTGGTTAGATCCAGTTTTTCCAGGAAAACTGAAAGAGATGCGAAAAAAAATTTCAGAAGCAAAATTGTTCATCTCAAAAAGATCTACAAATATGATGGAAAATATTTTTTATGAAATATACATAGTTTTTGTTTTCATCGTGAAAAATATTATTAAAAATATAGAAAAATCCATTTCCCGGTCAAAATATGCAAGATACAAAAAAATGTTGCGCTGAAAAATTATTGATCTCAATAAGACCTACAAATTTTCGCCAAACCATTTTTTACTTAAACGCATAGTTTTTGTTTTAATCATGAAAAATAACATTAAAAATGCAAAATTTTAATTCAACACAAGATACAACTAAATGTTAATTGATAAAATTCAGCAACGAAAAAGGTCTAAAAATTTGTTATCGACCATTTTTTCATAAGATGGGAAGTTTTCGTTTTGATCGTGAAAAAATGTTATTAAGATCGAAATGAAATCTAATTTCTTATGAGCTCTTTTATATACCAAAACCAGGCTCACAAATCATCAATCAAATCACAATCACAAATCATCATCAATCAAAAAAGCTCACAAATCAAAAATAGACTTCCAACTACCTCCTTTCCGGCTTATTAGAAACAAATTTATAATAAATCCAATTCAAAATTTGAAAAAAAATTAGAAATACACTAATTTAATCTGTTAAGTAACGAAGATAATTAATTAGGAAAATTAAAGTATATAAATTAATATAACAGAAATTTATTATAATAGATTTCAACATAATATAGAAAATTTCGCGTTTTGCATATACTTTAATTGAGTTTCAATCTGTAAGAGATCGAAACTTCGCTTTTTACTTCAAGTCACATAAATGTATAAGAAACTGGATACAAAGTTTAATGGTAGAGGCCTGTGATTACTCGAAAGCTGGAGCCGTCATGTTTCAGTTTGCATTATTAGTGGAATAAGGCGGCAGATTCAAATGTATTATGGCAGAGATCACAAAGATAGTAATAAAAGACGTGTGAAATTCAGGTTTTCTGTAATGAGTCAATTGATAATAAAATTAATAAAATTATATAATAATAAAATATAAATGATTAATAAAATAATAATAAAGTTTGAAAGTTGAAATTAAAAATTTAATTTAAACCTAATAAAATTGGATGAAAAGTAATTTAATTAGTAAAAGTTATAAAATAGTACTAAAAAAGAAAACCCGATGCGATTTAAGATTATAGAATACATTTTTTTAATGTGCCTATATGGGTTATAATATAATTTTTTTTCTGTCCAAAGCCGCAATAAAATTTGTAGTTTCTTACGAGTATACGACGTTATAATTTTAAAAACGTAAACACCTATATACGCTTAAATGTGCAAACACTTATTGCAAATTACAAAGGATAAAAATTGTAACGTAGGATAAAGGAACGAATTGTCGAGGAAATAGGCAACCTCAAACAATGCTATCCACTTTCTTACAAACGAAAACTCCTACAACTTTGAAACTAATTTGGTTGGGCAGGAGATTCATCAAACTTTCATTTCTGTATGTATTTTCTTTTGGAAATTTATAATGCGAAACATAAATTGTGATGAAAATATAATGTGTCAAAGACAGCATTTCTCAAGGTCCATTTGCCGATCGCTCGAGTGCTAGGCCCATTTGTCGAGTGCCTTGCCTTGTCTCAGCACGTAGAACATAAAATTATTAATTGTCATTAACATAACATGCCTAACCGAATATTCATTTACATATCGAAAAATGGGGTATGAACGAGAAAATCGAAATCACCATTTCTCGAGGTGGTCATTGAAATAGGGAGCTTTGCCAAAAATTGTTCCCAATTAATCGATGATTTATTTGAATAGATACTAAATTCAATCTTTTCGGAGAATATAATTGTTAAAAAAAAAGTTTAATCCACCTTGATCACTACAATAGTATTTGAATATCAAGAATCAATCGAAAAGTAACAAAATTTGTGCTTTAAAATTTCTGATCCAGCCAACCTAAAATATTAAGCAAATGACGAATTTCCGTCAATTTCTTGAGGGACTCTATTACAGATTTTAAGTTCGGAATGAATTCCTCTTCTTAAAATATGGGTTTTTTCAGAGTGTGTAGTTCAGAGTATCTGCATTATAAGAGTATTGATTTTCTTTCTATTTTTGTTATAATTCAGTATTTATCGTAAAAAATATCTGCCAATCCTCGACAAATGGTGCACCCTCGGTAATTGTTTCCTTTACCATACTGCAGATAATTTGGATGGAAACACGATGACGGATCGGCGAGACGGTCGACGTCTTGAGTGGACGGATCGACTCAAGGATAACTTGCTGGATTGCTACGATGCCAGCATCATACCTGCTCGCAGGAATTACATGGCGTGCCTACACACTCTGTGGTGCCAGAAACACCCAGAGCTTTCGCAGGTTTCGCAACAGAGGTTGCGAAACCGCGCGAACAACCTCTTGCAAACAGGATATATACGCGGAATGCTTCTCCAATCGCTACAAGAACAAGCTGCAGACGAAGAAGTGGAAGCGACAATAGGACCAACCGCAAAAATTAGGCATCCCCCAAGAGATGATGACGATTTCAGGACGAGGAGAAACATCAACATCCGGGTCCTTCCTAAGCCACAAGATCTGGTTGAGATGGATGATGTCCTTCGTGAGGATATCTCGGAGGAGTCCAACCTCTGGACCATCATTTGTTCAGTTTATGATGCGGCGAGAGCTTTGGCCGATTCAAATCGAAGAGTAAAGCCGCCGATAGATCAAGAAACTAACAGGCGCTTGCATCAACTGAACAAGAAGATTGGCTGGGCTAGACAGAACGCGTTCCATATTCAGTGGTCAGGGAGAATCAACAATTTCTTGCTGACACATCGCGCCTCTTCCGCAATATTCCTGTTTCTGTCAATGATCCGCCTACGTTCGAGGAGATCGAGACTTTTTGGACAGAAATTCATGAGGTTCAACACCCACTACATGAAGACACCTAGAAGATAATGCGTTTCAAGGAGCTGTGTAACAAACCTCATAACGCGCGAGGAACAATGCCCACCAATCACTGCCGGAGAGGTGAAGAAAGCACTGCGGGGCACGAAGAACTTCTCCGCGGCCGGACCGGATGGTATCAAGGACTTCTGGTGGAGGAAGTTCACTTCTACACACCAACATCTGGCCCGGATCTTCACCTCATATTTAAAGTCGAAGACGCCCATTCCGCAGTGGCTGGTGTTAGGACGCACGGTACTCCTACCGAAGAAAGGCGACTTGTCCAACCCAAGG
>JAUMHM010086807.1:0-10740 GCA_032362435.1 Melikaiella ostensackeni
TGTAATTGCAAATTCTGTAATTCATATTATTATTATTATTATTATTATTATTATTATTATTATTATTATTATTATTGTAGATATTTTACTTGTGAGAGAGGAATAATTGAAATATTAAAATCTATTAATGACGAAAATGTTGTACTCACTGATAGTATTTGGCGAATGTTATTGATCTCACAACATTCTATTGTGAAATTGTTATAATTCCTTATATATATTTTTTTAAACTATAAATTTTTGTTCAATGCCAGTAATAATATATTATCTGGTGGCGTTTTTGTACCCTTGTTTCTTTCGAGGGTTTGTTTTGTTCCAAATTACCAAAGTTTCAAGTTTCCGATTTTTCAGCAAAATTATGTCATCCCTATATTATTTAAGCTTCTTTGATACACAAAACCATTGAAGTTTTTGAAAAGAATTGATATTTTCAAAAACGTATTTTATATTATTAAAAAAATGAGTTTTACTATACAAAGGAATTGTATAGCGAAGACGAAACTCACAAGGTATGTTCCCCATATTACTATGAATTTGAAATAAAAACAAGAAATAAATCAACGATGACCCTCTTAAGAAAATTTAAATTTTTAGTTTTTTCTCAAAAACGTACCCTATTTTGGAATTTGAAAAAAAAATTCAAATTTATTTGAAGAATTTGAAAGAGTATATATTTTTTACTACAAGCTTCGGCAAAGTAAATTAATTTATGTCAATTTTTTCCCAAGATACAACTATTTGAAGAAAATCCATTAACATTTTCATAATTCGACTAAATATACAAAAAGACCTGAGTTCGCGAAAAAAATTTTTTGGTGAAAAACGAAAATGCGTGTCTCATATTTTGCCCTGGAAAACAATATATTTCAGCCCCATACAATTCCGTGACATCACCAGGGTCGGACTGTCCGATATCATATGAAATCGACCCCATCATTTTTAATTTTAAAATTTATGCAAAATGTCAATCTTGACTTCCTTTAGTTTTCAGCACGATAGCAATATATAACAGAAGGTCCAAGCTTTCATTTGAGTTCACGTGGAAGATTTTTGCACATGCGATCATTTTCTATAGGCTTCAAAAAATTGCCGAAAATACGCTTTTTTGACCTTCTGACCCCGTTTTTTTAAACTAGACATGCTAAGCAGCTAAAGTATTTTTCTCAATGAATTCTTCATCTGCATTTCGGAATCGCTATAAAGCGAAAATGTGTATTGGGGTCCTGAAAAAGTATAATTAATTTAAAATCGATAGACATGTGTCACGTCCAACGTCGTATTCCAATATGTCGTTGTTCTTTTTGTTGTTTCTAAAGTGGGTGGTGGGTGAAAGAAAGCACCCCCCCTGTCGCCCTGGCTATACAGCCCATCGTGCCACTCGGGTTTATTCTTAAGACAGTGCACCCAATCCGAGCACCTTCACCGAGTTAGATCTCGGTGCATTCGTTGTTTCCAACGTTCTGAAAATATACCTCTGAGGTGCCAAGCATACTCCATGGTACAGTGAAAGACGCGGACCTCTTTGCAAAGCAAAGTGAGTCTCGACCACTATGCCATCCGGCAGCCTGCCTAGCCAGGCTAGAGTAGACGCAGCAATCCTTCCTAAGGTCATCAGTTAGATGCCCACATTCGGCGCACTGTCCTGGTGTGTAATGCAGTATATGTGTGTGTGTTTATTACTCGGAATAGACCAGCGACCAGCGAGTGGTAGTTCCCTCGACATGGAGCCTTTCTCGCAAGGAGATCGCTAACTCTTTACCGAGTCTCTCAAAATCGACTAGTGGCACTCAAGCATAGTCCCCTCGACATGAAGCTTTTTACCTGGGATGTCATCAACCTCTCTTGAGGGAACCTACAGTTCAAGGTGGGTTGCAAATCACCGAAGCCCTGGTCGAAGTGCATAGAAAAATTCCCATTGGTGCCTGCACAAGGATCGAACCCCTGTCCTCCTGCTTGGAAGCCTGACGCGCTACCGCCTGAGCCACTGAGACTCTCCCGACCCTATATGTACATATAATTACTATAAATCCAATTCTATCAAAACCATTGGTCGAGACACAAATGTATAAATACTATATAGAAGCGGCTCAAACTCAACAACTGGTAAAAGATATAAAATGTATTGCTTTGAATGAGAGAGAGACTTATACTCTGGACCAAATCCCTTGAATAAGATGTGAAGCCGGAGACCGAATATTTTTGGAAGTATTGAATGTATTGATTTTTGAAGGAGCATATCGAGAGACGAATTGCCCTCTGCCGCTGAGCGGATCTGAGACGAGTAACCCTTGGGCATCGAACTCTCGTCCCTACCCCTGAGGAGAAGGAATTAGCGAAGGAAACCTACTGATTCCTGGAATAAGATGAAAGTATGGATATATCCAATGAAACTGACATGACCAACCTCTTGGGAAACCTCGATTTCCTTATAAGGAGATGAAACCATGAACATACTGATCGGAACTAACATGCGTGGCTCTTGGGCGTTGAACTATTACCCCTACCTAAGGAAACAGGGGGTAGACCATGAAAGCTTCTAGTACAAGTAAGTCATACCCCGGAAAGAAAAAAGGGGCACCTTGCGCCCAGTCTTCAGTTTTTGACTTGCCGCCTTCAGCTTGAGTCTTTGACTCACCGCCTTCAGTGTTCGACTCGCCGCCACCTTCAAATTCTCATCGGAATCACCTTCCTAAGTCTCCAGCTTTCATTTGCCCCATCTTCAACTCTTGACGGACTCCCAGTGGATCCTCAGTCTTCGACTTGCCCCGTGAGTGTTCGAGTCACACTCAAACTCGAAAGTTCGGAACTGCAGTCTCAGACTCACCCACTCAAGAGCCTCAATCTTCTTGAATTACCTACTCCAACTTCGAGTATCTAAGAAAATCCAACCCAAAATCCTTTGATGAATCTCTCACCTTCTTCTTCCAACTTCCATCTCTATCAACCTAAATCTCAAGTTCCTATTCTCACAATTTTGCAACTTTCTAGTTCCCAAGAAATTCAATACAAATCCTTTGAATAATCTCTGACACTTTTCCTGACAAGTTCCATCTCAATCGACTTCAATTTTCAAGGTCTTGTTTGGCCACGTCTCCAAATCTCAATTCCCAAGTCTGAACAAACTCTTCAATCTCTTGGATATACAAAACACGAGTATTCAGTATAAGTCTCCGGCAGAATCTCTCCAGCATTTCCACGAGTTCAAGAATCAGTGATCTTATGACCCTTCCTCAGTGCGATTGCCAAGTGAGTAATGGAGTGCGGATTATCAGTGAATTTCGAGTGTGGATTATTCGCGCTTCAGCTATAATCTCCCACACTTCTGGTAACGAAAGGTGATCAACGTCACTCTCGAATCATATAATACATTCGTGTCCGATCAACCCATGAATCTCCTTTCTGTTCTTACCCTGAGCCGTTTCTCCAATGAATATCTATGACTTTCTCGCTAACCCCATTTCTCTGATTAAATAAATGTATTTCTGTGTATTTCCGTCTCTAACCATTTCATTCGACCCTGAAACCTGGTCCCTTAGCCCAGAACCTTGTATTCTGTGGATAAATCCCGGATACTTCTGTTTCCACCGTGCTTGTCCTTAAATACCATCTCTGGGACATAACACTGCCAGTCAGGTTACCCGCGCTCAATAAAAATGTTTAAAAAATTTCTTGTTTGCAGAGTTTTCAGATTTTCTTGAGTTTCAATTTTTTTTACATACCTGGGGGTCAAAAGGGTCTTCCCAATTTTCCGCGAATTTTAATCAATCATTTTCTAAGAGATAATTCCTATTTAATTCACTTCTGTATTCGGAAAAATTTCTGAATACTTGTGCAAATAGGATAAAATTTTTTTCAGGTACTTGAAAACTTTTCAGTGACAAAAATGCACTAGGAAAAAATCGCCATGAGCCATCAATGAAACTTGGAAATACAGCGAATTTAAAAACATATTATTTTGGTATTCAATGAAATTATCTTTATGACTTGTGGTCTTAACATTTTTTTGAGCAAGTGTGGGCTGTTTTAACAACGAAATACACTAGGTACGGAATAGAAAAGACACAGGAGTCTAAATTAGAATTACAGCAAATTTTCAATATTTGGAACTTGGTTTTGAGTCGAATTATTTTCTACTATAATTTTTAGGCATAGAATTACATCAGAAAAAACGAAAAATAATTCTACTAAATATCAAATACAACATTTTTTAAATTTGCTGTAATTCTAGTTTTGACTACTGGGTCTTGTTGTCTTTTTTTTTTTATTTCTATGCTAAACAAACCAGCACATGCTCATAAAAATGTTTAAACCACAAGTTATGAAAATAATTTTATTAAATACCAAAATCAAAAATGTAAAAATTCGCTGTATTTCCAATTTTGATTCCTGGGTCTTGGCGATTTTTTCCTAGAGCGTTTTTGTCACTGAAAAGTCTTCGAATACCAAAAAAATTCTTCTATTTGCAAAGGCTTTAGAAATCTTTCCCGAAAACAGGGGTGAAATAAATAGGAATTATCTTTCATAAAATGATTGATTGAAATCCGCAAAAAGTTGGAAAAACGAAAAAGTCATCCAGGCATGTAAAAAAAATTGAAACTTCAGAAAATTTAAGGAATCTGCAAACGAGAAATTCTTTTAACATTTTTTTTAAACGTGGGTAACCAAACTGCATGTCTATCGATTGCAAGTAAATTATACTTGTTTAGGATTTCAATATGCTGCATTTTCGCGTTGTAGCGATTCCGAATTCAAGAATTTTTTATTTTTGACCCACCCTAGTAATCACGATACAGTTTCATCGTAAATCCCAAACATATTTGTTTATCTGAGGCGAAATATTCAGAAAAGGGAACGACTGTGTCTTCTAACAGACAAGCTACAAAGGTCTGGTTTGCGGTGTGCTTGGGGCCAGATATTAACTGGTAACCCATCAATGCAACGAGCGGCTAGTCACTAGACAAGGGGCAGGGCGGGCAGGAACATTTTGTGATCTGTTCATCCTTTCCGCTGATTTTATCTGTGTTAACGCTGACTCCCAATAAGAGGAAGCGAGATGGACACAAATCTGAAGAAATAACCATTTTGACCATGAAGTTCACTCACTCAAAACTAAAGGTTCACCAAATTTTATCAAAATTGCTAGACTCCCTACAACTCTGATATTCAGGAAATGAATTCACTCGGCCTTTAGACTGTTTAACTTTGGCATACATGCATTATATTCTGTTTAGTGAAATACATAATTCATGTATACCAAAGAAGAAGAATCCACAAGAAGGGTTATTAAAATAATATTCGCATTTATTGTAAGAAAGGGCTTGCATAACTCCCAAATACTTTTTTTTTTAATCCTACCAAAGAAGATCTGCCAAAAAGAATCAATTATACGCATGCCGAGGTAAAATAATTCAACCGCAACCGCTCACCTCCTAAGAATAAGGTCTTCTATGGAACATTCTTTTGTTGCTTTTAAACAATTTTTTTTGTGGTCATCTCGAGAATCGTTCGAGTTTTAGCAAAAATAGGGTGGTCGTTGGATGCAGCGTCAAAAAAAAAATCGAAATCATTCATCCTCTTTTTAAAAAAACTTTCCTACATTCATTATTTCCTACACTATACGCGCGATTTGTGATTTTTCAAAAAAAAAATGTTGTCCCAAAAAAAGCTCAAATACCAGATGTATGGGCAAAGAGTGTGTGGCAGATTCGCATTCAACATCACAAATTACTTTGGAAAATAATATCTTATCCCATTTCCTGAATACTTGGATCACATTTTGTTCACCAGTGTAATTTATGGACATCGAATAAAACAGAAACGTAAAATACATCAAATCATACGTATATTAAATCACCAAATAATTCTCGTAAATTTAAAATCCCACTCTTATGACCTCAGATAAATGTTTAACATATTGAAAGTGAAAAAATACCTGAGAGCATACGCAAAATCATGTTCTTACCAGAGCTCAAACAAATACTTCAAATAATTTTTTTGCACTTTTTGAAATTTCATATTTCTGTGAATGCTGAATGAAATTATTTGGGATATAGGTGATTTTATATATTTTTGTATTTGTTCTTTGAACAATCGACCGAGTCTAATTGAGTGTACTACCTTTTTCAAAAACGTATTTTTAATTCTTTTGATTTTGTCAAATCTATTTGTTGTTGAGCATCCAGAGATATATTGTTACAACCAGACCCAGGTTTAGTTCTTTCCCAGAACATTGTAAAAGTAAATAATTAAAGCAGGAACGGATTCAAAAGCGAGTTTTTAGCAGAGCTAAAAAAAATACTTTTAATAATTTTTTTGGACTTTTCAAATTTTTCTATTCCCTGTCATACATTAATCAGTGATTAATAGGACAGAAAAAATAAATGATACGCTCAAATTAATAAAACCAGCACGGTGAAATGCCGATCGTCAAAAGTACACTGAATTTGGTGTAGTTTTGAATTGCAATATTTCTGACACATGGAAAAAAATTAAGGAAGAATGAAAATTTTCATTCTTGAAATTGAGATGCAAAAAATTTCACACTAATGGTTTTCTGTGATCGTAAATCTTCACCAGTGAAAGAATAGTTTAGTTTGTGCAAGTTTATTCGAAAAATAATGCAAAAATTGGACATTTGTTTTTTCAATGTTGAAGTTTAAATCAAGTTTCAAGGGGTAATTATCGGTGACTCATCAATGTAACAGCATTACAATAGTACGAAGGACTAGAACGGAGGCGGGGCAAAGTTGAGAAAAATCTAGCCTTTAACGAAAAAGAAATCTTTGTCCTGCATTTCTCAGAACGTTGTAACACTTTTCAAAAGGGGAAATTTTCCATAGTGATTGGTACCGTGTAACTTCGATTTAATGGAATTAATTTGAAGTACACAGTCTTATGTAAAATTTACTGAGGAACCCCAATTTTAGTGTCCCAATCACTTGCTTCACTCATTTCTCAAGAACTTCGTCAAAATTCAATTTGACAAAATTTCCTGATTTGATTTTTAACGCATTTTTTCTTGTCACATAAACGAGTAACCTTTGAAAACAATTTTCAATTACTAGGCTTTTGTGTTATTTTGGAAATTATTTCATTCAAAATCTGGCATCTTTTTTTTGTTATGTCCGCAGGGAAAAAGAATAATTTTTTGATTTTTTAATGAAACATTAATATTGTCATCATGTAGTTTTATTTTTTTTTTGAAAACGCAATTGGAGTGCCTTTTAACTAAAAAGTCCTGCGAATTAGCGCAGATTTTTTCTGTGAAATATCCTACTTCTCTGCATTCTGAATAGCTGTGAATGTTTAAATGGCGTCAAGTAAAAGAGATGCTGGTTTTATAGCTTTACTTTTTTTTGTATTATATTATTTGCCTACAAAGTATTATTGCTCTTGGTAACTCGCCTAAAAATAAACTTTTTCAGCCGTTTTCAGGTGAACAAAATATAATCAACAAAACAAAAAGTCAGTAAAACAAAATATAATCCTCTACTAATGCTTTTCTGTAAAGTGCTAAGATGATATCTGTTGTCTATAAATTGTGTGGGTGTCAGAAAATTTACCAATGTTACAAGCAGAGATGAACTCTTCAGCAGCACCAAAAACGAGGCAAGGTGCAGGGCAAGTAATAAAATTTGTCTGCTTCGCCGATTATGTGAACTGTAGAAGACAGGGGCATGTCCAAACTCGCACTCTACTACCTAAGAAGTATACCCCCACCATTGCGCCGAGTGAGTTACCCCTCAGTTTCTTTTACAAGCTGCATCTCGCGTCGGACGAGAAGTCTGAGCGGGTTGACGTGAGATCTTAGAGTTAGTATCCATTGTACTTATAATCCCTCTGTACTTATTTGTAGATCGTCTATCTATTTATGAGCCTAATTTCGAAGGCTTGGACGTTGAATTTACGAGTATTTAGTTTCGAAGATTTTCAAACTGGACATTGAAAATTTCGCAAATTTTACATTTTGAATGTCTTAAAAGAAAAATTTCACTGCAATTTTTAATGTATGAATGTGCAATTAATTGTCTAGGAACGTTTTCCTTGAATTTGAAATTATTAAACTATTATTACTGTCAATTTGAAATAAAATAATTTTACCGTCTGAAGGTATTCACGCACACAGAATTCGAAATTTATCAAATTCAGACGCAACTAATTTGAAATTTGACAAACTTACTATGTTGCATATTATTCATTTGTTTAACTTTTTTAATTACAAATTCCTTAACCTTTAAGGCTTTCAATTTTAAAAAGAATTGAAAACTAAAATTTCCTCTTTTCCGACTTAATGAAAATAAAAAATTTCCTAAAGATCGAATAGAAATTCACTTCCTTATGAAAGTTTCCATGTAATAAGCAGAACACAAAAAAATTCACAAATCAGAAATAGACTTCAAAACCACCTACTTTTCGGCTCTCTAGAGACAGTTGTACAGTAAATGTACAAAACAGATTATTGCCTTTTTCTACTTTGAAAAATGTAATAATCTGAATAGATTGGTTCTGAATCAACCCTAAAAAAATTTCCGTTTTTCAATTCAACAAAACAAATTCTTCCTTTATACTTAGTAAAAATTTTAAAAAGAAAATGGTCTCTTCCCATTCAGAAAAAAAATTAATGACAAAACTGCATCCTTCACAACTCAATTTTTTATAGATTTTGGGTTGAAGTTCAAATTTTTTATGATATTATTATTGTCTGAAAGAAAAAATTCATGAAAAATAGTAAGTAAAGCGTCAAATATATTTATTTCGAAACTATTGGTTTCCGGTTATTTATTTCAGTAACTGTACACGTATTTTGTTAAAAATTAATCTTTTTTTTGGTGAAAAATTAATCTTTTCGGTTGAAAACTTATTTCTTTGTTTGAAAATTTATCCTTTTCAGTTAAAAATTCAAACATCTGGTTGAAAATTCAATTATGTTGTTGAAATTGCAATTTGTTTACTTGAAAAATTAGGAATTGTAAGCGGTTCAAATTGAATTTAATATAGTTTCCCACTTTTTTGCCTGGATATACACTAAATTTATATATGAAAAGATAAAATAATTTTTTTTCACAATTATCATTCAATTCTTTATGAACAAAAAAAAAATTTATCAACAAATTCAAGAAATGATAAATTATATGTTTAGTGTTATTTATTTATTCGATGGTGCTAATATATTCGAAAATATCTTTTAATATATTTTTAAAGCAGCCTGAATTAAAAATAATAATGGAATCCCTAGAAACTGTGAAAAAAAACATTATTTATAATAAACTCGCGGAACTGTATGCATATTCCGAGTCAACTGTTTAAAAAAACACGAAATATTTGAATGGCTCCGTACTATGAAAAAATTATCCCTGGAAAAAACTTGAAATACCTCGGAAAAACATGAGTTCGAAGTTCTCAACGTTTACAAAAAACGAAAAAAAAAACAAAAATTTAAATTTTTGAAAAGTCTAAATTTTTTCACTGATTATGGCAGAATTTTATGTCAAAAGTACCCTAAAAAAGTTTCAACCCTCTAATACCTGAGGAAACCTCCCTTAATCAATCCATTATGTTTCAAAATTCTGTGAAATTACACTAATTAGAAAAGCCAAAATCTTTTCACTGATTATGGCACAATTTCATACCGAAAGTACCTGAAAAAAGTTTCATCCCTCTAGCACATGTGGAACTCTCCCTTAATTCACCCCTAAAGTTTCAAAAATTCAGTAAAAATACACTAATTAGGAAAGTCAAAATTTTTTCACTGATTATGGCAAAATTTTATATCGAAGGTACCTGAAAAAAGTTTCATCCCTCTAGCGCATGTGGAACCCTTCCTTAATCAACCCCTAAAGTTTTAAAAATTCAGTAAAAATACACTAATTATAAAAGTCAAAATTAAGGGAGGATTCCATATGTACTAGAGGGATGAAACTTTTTTGGGGTACTTTTGGCATGAACTTCTGCCATACTCAGTGATAAAATTTTGTCTTTGCAAATTAGTGTATTTTTACTGAATTATTGAAACTTTAGGGGTTGATTAAGGGAGGGTTCCATATGTATCAGAGGGATACAACATTTTTTGGGTTCTTTTGGCATAAAATTCTGCCATAATCAGTGAAAAAATTGTGACTTTTCATATTAGTGTATGTTTACTGAATTTTTGAAACGTTAGGGGTTGATTAACGGAGGGTTCCATATGTATTAGAGGGATGAAACACTTTTGGGGTACTTTTGGCATGAAATTCTGCCATAATCAGTGAGAAAATTAATTTAAAAAATATAATAAATAATAATAAATAATAATAAATATATATTATATATGTATATATATATTTATCATATATTATTTATTTATATATATATAAAGTTATTTTAAAATTGAATATAGTTTATAAAGTTGCAATCGGGCTAACTACTAAGGCTTTTGAATGGAAACAGTTAAATTTTCAAACTTAAACTTTATAAATCGTTTAATTTTGAAAAGATTCAGGATCGTCTCGTGAATCAATTATTGTTCCACTTTTAATACTCGAACTAAAATTTAATTTGAAAAATCATTAATTAATTTCTATTTACAGTTGATCAACGTAAAGCGGTTTTTTTTAAATCATAAATTGTAATTTCAAACGCTTTAAATTCTTAATTATTTACTCTTGAAAACTGCAATTGAAAATGTACGCTTACAAATGAAGAACTAAAATGGGATTTTCTTAAGAATCAGATTTTAGAATTACGTATTTTTTTTTTTTTTTT